>BGPR01008720.1:0-61846 GCA_013235015.1 Araneus ventricosus | reverse complement strand
AGCATGATAGCCGACTACTGCTGGATGCTACAAAGAGACAATCCCTGCAAAGTTTAAAAGAGGAAAAGTGACAAAAGAACTTTTGAGATAATCAAAAAACGTTACTATTAGGACTTGTAACTTTCTAGCTATACTTAACAATTATTTGAACTAGTATATAAATGTAATTTATATGAATTTACGAATTAATGAAATTTAAATGAAATGTCAAAATTTTGCGATTTCAACTGTTTCCTTCAAAATATGCAATCACTTTGTAAAAAATCTGTAGGTGATAGAAATAAATGGATTTAATTTTTAGAATCAGCACTAAAAATAACATAAAAATCAGTCATTAAAATTAAAACAATTTTCAAAATAGTATTTTTTTGCAGGCTTGTGTAATCGATGGATTATTATTCCCTGTCGCCTAATTTAGACCATAGTTTTCTATTCTAAGTAAGCTGATACTGGAACACAGATCTTTGATCAAATTTATGTACCATTTGAAACAATCTACAACGACTCATAAAGAAGGGGTTTGTCATATTTTTTCTTGTCCGATATCCATGAATCTGACGCTTTACCGAAGTTCTCCAAGTTATCTCTCAACGACTGACCGAACCCGTCAACAAATTCCTAAGTCCTAATTTTGCCAATAAGATCGGTGACATCGGGGGCCGGGTTTCGGTTAGCTGGCGGCTTACGGTTCTGAGGAGATGTTTTAGTCTTAGACGACATTCCAAGGGCCCCCTTGATAACAGTAAAGGTCTTAACAAGTTCTATTGAAGTACTGAGTTCCGGCGGTAATTTTTGCATCGATACACCAGGGAAGTAAATATAATACACCAGAACAAAAAGTAAAATATCTTAATAAGGATCCATATTTCATAAAGCGAGTCGCGAAATTCAAAACAAACAAATACACACAAAAAGAAAATTCTGTACATATATAGAAAACAATGAAACACAATTAAAAATAACTACGTTGAAAAGATAAACCGAACACCAAAAACACAACATACCATTAGCTAATTTTCATCAATCGTAACAAAATGATCCTCCAAAACATATACAAAGAAATACACTCTTTTTCAGTACACAAGGAAGACAAATTGAATTGAAATTAAACCTGCCAATAGTCCCACAGATTCACGAACCCTTTGAACTGGACGACGATCTCAAAAAAGTATCCTTGCGGCGGGCAAACACTAAAAGTAATTCGTTCACAGAACCTTTCACAAATCAAACTCTGCGCACGCTTTAAAGACGGTGGCCAACATGTCCAGCATCACAACAAGGGGTTGTTGCCCGAAATCTTCTGAACAAAATAAAACAAGATCCAGTCAGGTTATCTTCGGGTTTTCAACGTTTTCCAGCAGAGGAATGCTTCTGCAATCAATCACAGTTCAATTCAACCATTTTAATGACAAAGTATTTCGTTTATAGGATACAAAGGACTCACAGATTCAGCTATATGTCTTTGTCCCGTTTTTCTAAAATTCATATCTTTTCTGCCTCAGTCATTATTTTTACGTACCTACTAAAAGGGGGAGAGAGACATTTCCTAGATAGCAGGAAGTAAAGGCCAACACACATACTCTATGGTACTCATGAGGTAGTATTGCCAAATTTGTCTCTATCACAACCAAACACTAAAACAAACAAACAAAGAAATAAACCTGTATCCACATAAATCGAAAAAATATGAAATATATAGTTAGAGCTCAAGATATGCAATAAATGTATGAATTTCTCACCTGTATGGTGAATGTTTAATTTTAAAATTCATTTCTTGTTTTCTGTTATACATAGTAATAAACTAGTACTATTTTAAAAATAAAATTATTATTTTAAAATGGATTTGTATAAGTGCCTTTAAATTTGTGGTAATCAAAGCTGATTATTAAAATTTAGATTATACGTCGATTCTTTTATACATCATTTTATATCAGTAAGTTGAAAGACGTATAACATGATTGACTTCTATGATACAAAAGTATTAAATAAGGAAGTCTATAAATGCCTGAAAAATTTGTAATGCAACACGAATCGTTTGCGATGTGATTTATAGCCAATTTCTGATGAATTATCTAAGGATATGGAGGATATGGAATTATCTAAGGATCAATATTAATAGAAAGCGAATTTAAATATTTCAAGTTTAGAGAAATTATTCATTTTTGTTTAAAAACTTAAACAGGAAATGGCAATTTAGGCTTAGCAAATGAAATAACACTTTTCTTCTGCTGCTGAGAGATATTTCTTTCAAGATTGAGATTTGAAAAAACGTAGTTATACACACGCTAGTTTTCTCTTGCTCAGACACTGTTTCCACGAATCATTAATGGAATCTTTCCATCAAAGTTGTTTAAATTCGCATCTTCTGAATGGGTTTTATTGTTGTAAATTTCACTTTTCCAGAGCGTTTCGGCCTGCCTAACATGAAAGTAGAAGAAAAAGTAAAGTAACAGAGGAAAAAGAATAATAAAAGCGAAAAATGAAAGCGACATCATTTTGCATATTTCTGTATTAAAGCTCGAAAATTTATAAAGTAGGTGTACCACTTTTCATATTATAGAACATTCTACAAAAAATTTTAAAATTGAATATGAATAACAAGCTTTATTATGTCCATTAGTTTTCTTTAATATAAAGCGTGGATTTTTATAGCTGCGCTGGTAAATCTAAATTTAATCTTATTGTCATTTGCCATTGATTTGTTACGAGAACGTAAATTTTACATTGCGCGAGCTGAAATCTGGCTCCATTAAACAAACTATTGACTGTTGTAAATTTTATATCTGTAATGATGAAATTTTATAATAAATGTTTCCCTCATTTTTTGATAGGATTTCTTCAAAAAATTCTGTACAGTTAATTTTTTCCTGCAGATGATATAATATATTAATTTTTTACAAATGGATTATATATCACCAAACATTATTTACTTATTTTGATTTGATTTCATTTGATTTAATACGGGAGGTATCATCTGGTGCTGAATTTGACAACAATTGATTACATGATTCCCCACCAATGAATATATTTCGTTTTGAGTTATATAAAGTAAGTGAAACGTTATCATTTTTAAACAGATGTGTATTTTATAATAGCAAGTGAAATTATTCTTAAGTGTTCTGTTCCTTAATAATCGTCCACTGTCTGAGCAAGAAATGTTTTATTTAAAACTTCATTCAAGTTTTAGGGCTGTAGACGTAATTACTTCTTTATTCCTTGCACAAAGACCATATCAGAAAGATCACGACGATTAATTACAGTTTTTTATTGATAATTAGATGCGATTGCTTTTAATCTATCCTATTTCGTTTGAACTTCCTTTGGGTTTATTAAGTTTTGTCAGAAATTTTAGTCTTAATTAAGTAATTCTGGACTTATTTCGATGTACTGTACTAACTCCTCTCTACAGACATGTATCAGGCTTTACACCTTTTGTGTTGGCTGTGTTGGTGTGAATCTTAGATAAATAAACATATTTACAGATTAAATAAATTTTATTTATTATAGTTGCTGATGCATAATAAGCAACAATATTTTGTTAAAACAAAATATCTGTTTTTGATTATTTTGTAGTTATTGTTATTTTTCATATGTTTTTGGTTTGTTTAAAACTGAGATATTGAAAAATTAATCATCTTTAGTTGTATGTGAATTTAATCATAATATTTAATTGTAGCTATAAAATTGGTTTAATTAAGAATTTGAAACATGAATTCATCATGCACTTAGCATTAATTCTGTTGGATGGAAATTAAATTCTACGTAAATTCAATACACTTACGAAAACGAATAATAAAATGTCATATTTCTCTATCAAGAATCATGAATTAGATGACAAGATACTGATATTAAATTTATGTTTGCTTCTGTTGGTATTTTTCTTATTTAATTATTTCATTCACTTCCAAAAAATAGTTTTTTCTCAGCACATTAATTTTAGTAAATTTAGTAAATTGGAACATAATATAGCAGGAAGATTCAAGCATCGAAATTGCCTTATGTTACTGAATTTCCCAATTACCCGGAACCAAAATGTTCATTGCCTACTGACAATAATTTAAATTATAGTAGGCTGCAGGAAAAAAATAACTCAAATCTTCAGTTGGAATGCCATTGTTTGTTCAAAATTTACTTTCTCCAATACGAAGTATCAGAAAGAATTGCAATCGAAAAAATTCTCAAGGTTTTGATGAACCATTGGAAATTTGTCAGTCTGAGAACAATATGATTTGAAAATAGAGTGATTTAGGCGAATGATATTTGTTATGTGGTGTTTATACCAAAATTGTAGATTTCGACCAGATTTTGGACGGAATGCGTGCCTGGGAAGTTTATCGGTCTGCCCGTCTTTGCGCAATTTTCAATATTTACTTTCTCCGATACGGAGTATATACACTGAGAAAGAATTACAGTCGAAAAAATTCTCAAGATTTTGATGAACCTTTGGAAATTTGTCTGTCTGACATCAATATGATTGAAAATAGAGTGATTTAGGCGAATGAAATTTGGTATGTGTTGTTTATACCACAATTTTAGATTTCGACCATATTCTACCAGATATTGGACACAATGCGTATTTGGGAAGTTTATCGGTCTACCCGTCATTGCTCAAGTGAAAACATTTATATGCATACAAAGAGTTGAATGGGTAAAATTTTTATTTTGTTTTATAGTTGGATTTTAGAGACATCAAAATTTGGACGAATTCCAACAATGGGTAGAATTTTTCGACCTGTATATTTGCGTATGTCTGATTCTGATAATCCAAATACACAACTACTAGTTAAATTATATTTGGTATGTGGTTTTGTAACCAAAAACATAAATCTACCTCAAGTTACAGGCTGATTCGGTCGACAGAAATACTTCCAAAATGCATATTAGTTTTCTCCCTTTAAACTACGATGCATCCGTCAATGGGCACCGCGAGTTCGCGGATGAGAAGCAGCCGTATAAGTAAGCTGGTTCTTGCTAAACCTTGAGGGTACAATAACGGTGGGCCCCCGAGTCTTCCACCAGTGGTAGTACGTACCTCCTTCGGGAGGAGTCGGGCTGTGGTCCGGTTAGAGGCTTCTAGCACTCCGGCAACAGTACTCAAGCTATTGCAGCGGCTGTCACTCAGTTGCACCCCGGGTGCTAGGGCAGGGCGGGGTGATTCGGTTTCCCGGTTATACTATGATGCACAAAAACATGTCGTATTGTGTCACTATACACGAAACTGCGGGAATGGAGGAAGATATCATTCAGTCTAGTGTTCATATTGGTTGCCAAGTGCCTGATGCTCCATCCCATCCCGTGACTCGCTTACGGGGTTTATCCACCTAAAAAATTCTAGTCTCAAAATAATAATCGAAATTTAAATTATTAAATTCCAATCCACTAAAATATCACAGTGCAGAAAATTCTTCGAAAAGAAGACTTCGGAATAATTTTTATAAAGAAATGCAAAGAATTTTATTACACGGTAATACTCAAAAATTCCTTTTGTATTTAAAATCTTGAACATAATTCATTTTAAAGATAGTGTTAAGTTTTTGCTTTTAAAAAAATATTACTTGCAAAGGAGACCAGATTCTTTGACTAATTACATGTAATTTGGGAAGTTTAAATTATTTATGGTTAGTTTTTATTTAAAAAGGAAAGTTATTTGGTAAAAAAATTTCAACGAATTAAAGCTTCGTTCTTACGTTTTTCTAGTTGAATGTTGAAATTTATGAATGAACGAACACAATATACAATTAGAATATAGAGTTAGAGATTAGTATAAAATTTTGGACTAATGGCGATTGAAGGAAATAATGTTGCAAAATTCATATTCTATTGGTTTCATTTCCCGCAAAGTTAAACCCTAAACCGCACCATACAGTGGAATATACTGAGAAATTCGAGTGGAGTATACACCTGCTGTTTCTGTATATTTTCTTTTGCTATTAATTTGAGAAATAAATTATCATTTTTTAAAGTATTAGATAAAACAGTAAATAACGGCTTAAGTTTTTGCTTTTAAAAAATCTAAAATCAAACATTTACCATTATTATTGCCGAAATTATTTTCTCTAACTAAAAACATTTACATTATAATATAGTTTTGAAATAAATTGATGTTTAATTGTGTGAAACTTGTCATAATTCAGAGTTCTGAAATTGTATCATAGCTTATTTAATTCACAACATTTCAAATAAATTGCTAAATTCATTTTTATATGAAATTTGAAAGCGGGATTTATATATTGAATAAAAACTATAACATCATTTCTTTTATTCAAAAATAAGTTATAATAGGTTATATAACTTATTTTTGAATAAAAGTATAATAAATAAGTTATAAGTTAATATAGAACAGTCCAATCATAATGAAGAATATAGCACATTTTGTTTAAAAATGCAACCTGCTTATGTGTTAGAACTTTAAAATGCGATAACTTCAGAACGCCATTCCTCAAAAGATTAAACAACAGTTTTGCGATCAACTATAAGTTGTGCTGTTTTAGAAATAAATATTTTATTTGTAAAATATATTCCATTTTACTCCAAAAGAAAATGATAAAAAAACTCTACGGAACAAATCGCTATATCAAAGAATACAATTTTCATTCGGGTTTGATATTATGCAAAATTGCATTATACTTTATTATTTAATTCCCTTCGTAACAGCCAATGAAGCCAAGCGTGAAATAAAAATATAAAGAAAAAATGTTCCAAGAACATTCTCTTTTGATTTTTACTTTAAAACTTATTTCACCTTAGTTCTTTGAGTTTCACAAGTAACAGCAAGCAAACTTTAAATTTGAAATGTGATTTCTTTTTGTAGTTTGATGTTCCGGATTGGCATGTATATGTGACGACAAATTTTGCTTACTTTTAATCGAATTAAACACGATATGCCTAATTGAATATCCGAAAGTGCTTTTATTTATCCCATTTTACTTCATAGCTTGAAAAATACGGGATATTTTTCTTTTGGACGTTTCTCGCTTTGTTTCATTTACTTCGAGCAGTTGGATCGTTTGTTGGCAGGACCGTAACAATTTCTCTGAATTCATAATTTTAATACTAATAATTCCATTATAGCAACATTCTGAAAAATTTTAAAAATAATCGCGGTAATTTAACAAAAAAGAGTTATTTGCAGCTAAACGAGTTACAGATGGGTTAGGAAAATGAAAAGAAGATGTACTCACATTTTTCTGTGGTGCAAAAATGCTATTATTATATTTTCTAAAAAAATTATTTGATTTAGAGACATCTATGATATGTTTAAATCAGGTTTAAAATACATCTTAAGTAAATTTGAAACTATTAGTCCTTTTTTGATGTCATATTTCTAATCCTTCAACATTTGACGTGTTTAAAAATGTATTAGATCTTTTGTGAATTAAGAGATTTTTCATTTTAGACATAAGTAGTAGAATTGTGATCCACATTTGACAAGGAAATCATCAGAGACCAACAGAAACAAATAGTATAGATATCAACAACCAAACAACAATCTTTATCCATCAATGGAACAAAGAAGCGACTAAAGAACAATAGAAGCAAGTAAAATAATAAACAACAATCAGAAATGAAATAGCAAACAACAATCAGAAATCAAATAACAAAGAACAATAAAAGAAATAAATATGGAGTAAACAGTGAAACAGTGGTAATAAAAAGTAATTACAATAGATAATAATTAAATCAAATAAAATGAAAGACAGCTTTAGATTAAAAGAAACAATGAAAAATAAACTACAAAACATCCATTTTATTTTACGGAAAGGAAATATTATTTAAACTAAAATTTCAAGCTCACAAATTCGTAATATTGGTAGAATTTGCATAGAACTTTGCAATAAAACTACCCAGAGTTTAACAGATAGGGTAAATAAATGAAAAGTTCTTAAATTGTAAATATGGAATGAAATTTAACAATAATATTAACTTTTCAATAATTATAAATCTGTATTCATTTTTTTCTGGTATCATTCTTACATGTAATTAAATTCCTTTCTAGTAGTTTAAAAGCTATTTTGCGTCATTTCATTGAAATAAAGAATAAAATATATTTAGAGCAGTAAAAAAAAAGGAAAACGTGTTTGAACAAGAAATATTTCTATTCCAACTAAAAATTCCTTTAAAATCATTCGAAAAATAAACTATTTAGAATATTTATAAGAAGTTGTTAAGAAATTTTTACATTAATATATCAATCGCTTATTTAGATTTTCAGAAATGCGAAATCTAGATTTGATAACATGTTTCAGAATATATCTGTTTCTAAAACTGATTTCTCCTCCAACTCAAACATTTTAAAAATTGAAATGAACTAAACTGATTTAAATTATCTTTGATATTTAATTAATCATAAAAATTTAATCTTTAGGAGTTTAACATTCTGTCTAATTATCTGATATCGATCTTACTTTCGATTTTCAGTGCTCACTTTTAAAAGAATTCTGTAAGATTATTTTACAGAAATTGGAACTTATCTTCGCCAGTCTTCGTTATTGTTACTTTATTAATAATTAGCAGACCTTATATAAGAGATCAAAAGATATTAAAAAGTTTCTTTTTAAAAATATTTATTTATTCTCTGCGTGCTTTAAACTGTTACAGGGTACTAAATATTGTTCTAATTTAATGAATTTTAGTAATTGAAGTTTATTAGTTAAAATTAATTGAATTTTTTATACAATAATATTTCTATGGAGGACATTATATATAATTTAGGAACTTGTCTAACTCTACTAACATAATTTCAAAGAGCATTATTATTAATGAAATTTCTTATGGTTCTTCCTGATTATAAATTTTTTCTTTTAGATTGTAGAAAAATGAAAGTTTCATAATGTTGGTTACCTTGCTTAACTCCATACTTCTTAAATAAAACGCGGAAAAGGTGATTGAAGTTCAAGAAACCGCATGTTAAATACAAATCAACTTTGCTCATTTTACTTTCGGCTAAATTAGAATAATTCAGCGATTAGAATAGTCTTCAAAACTTTTTAAAGCACGTTTGGGAAAATAAAATATTTTATTTATAGTCAAAATAATGTCGAACATCTGATTTTTCATGCAACTTGAATTTTTAGAAATGAAATTATTTTTTTTAATTTTATTGATTCTCTGAATTTAGTTCTTGTAATAAATTTTCTGAGAAGGTCATTATATTGAAATAAATATTATCTTCTGCTATGCTGCATTCATTTTCGTAGAAAATTAGATGTCATGTTTTTAAAATAAAAGGTCTTTAGTATGGGAGATATTTATTCGTTTTCTCATTTCTTTTGCTAACCCTTCACGTTCCAAATGTATTAAAGAAACGAGCAATAATTTATAACTTACATCCAAATATTGTTTTTCTCATTTTCGAATTAAAGTTTAAATAATGGTTCAAATTTTTTTAATGAAAAATATTGTTTATAAAATCAACATTTCTTCTATTTCCATAGTTCAACTAAAGTAAAAATCGAATGCTTTATTTAAGCGCAACTGGCGAATTCCTTGAATTTAGAATCAAAATCTTTTACAACTATTTTTTACAACAATAATTGTACAATATTTTCCTGAAATGAAATTAATTTTTTAAATAAAACTTTCATAAATGCACTGCAAAATAATAATTTTTATTTTAATTATTTTTTTTATATTCTATTATATTTGTTGCCAAAAATATTGTAAGATGTTAAAATAATTTTTACCTCACTACCAGTTGGCTCTATGAAATTCATACATTTTCGTTGAAAATAGTCAAGTGCATTGAATTTCAAACATCTAGTACACCAGGAAATCAGGGAAAAGTCGATGACAATATTCAGTCTTTAAAAATATGAAACAATTTAAGTTAAATAAAAGTTGAATAATTCGTATTAATATATAGGTAGAGAACATGTATGACACTGATATCAACTGTTTATAATCGGTTTAAGAACTTCATTCAACTTTTAAATATTTTTTTTCGAGCTCTAGGGAAGGGTAAACATCAGAGAAGAGTGATAAGACATTCCATCCACGTCATTCCGAATAAAAAAATATCGCAACGGCATCCTTAAATCATGGATTAATATCCTCTTCAAAGTTCCGCAGTCATATCTTTAGCAATTTTTTAATTTCGAGATCTAGCAATGAATTTTTATTTTGTCATCGAAAATTGCTTGTATGTTGCCTTGACATACTTTCATGCATCGTTTATACATTTCTCATTTATACGCCCTATAGATTTTTGCGTCGTTCCATCATAGTTCGAATTCATTCATAACCATTTTAATGAAAAATTATTTGGTTTATAGGATACAAAGGACACACAGATTCAGTATTATGTCTTTGTACCGCTTTCAAAAAATTCGGAAATTTTCTGCCTCCTTCATTATTTTTACTTTCCTATCAAAGAGTGGATGACTTTTCCTAGAAATCAAGAAATAAAGGCAAACTCGCATACTCGTGAAGCAGCATAGCCAAATTTGGCTCTTGCGACAACAAACAAAGAAATAAGCCTGTACCCACATAAATCGAATAAAATAATTAATATATAATTAGAGCTCAAGATACACAATAACTGTATGGATTTCTCACCTTTATGATGACTGTTTAATTTTAAAATACATTTATAGTTTTCAATAATACGTAGTAATATACTAGTATAATTTTAAACAAAAAATTATTATATTTAAATGGAATTGCATAAGAGCCATTAAATTAAAGTTCATTAAAGTTGTTTATTGAAATTTCGATTATACGTCATTTTATATGAGTCAGTTGAATGGCTTATAAATTCATTATCTTCTATGGCATAAAAGTATTAAAAGAGGAAGTCTATAAATGCTTGAAAATTTTGTAATGATATACGATTCGTATGCGATGTGATTTATAGCCAATTTCTGATAAAATAACCAAAGAAATCATTCGGGATATCAATATTATTAGAAATTGTATTTAAATATTTCTAGGTTAGAGAAAAGATTTATTTTTGCTTAGAAAGCAATCAAAACCAAACGAGAAATGGCAATTTATTCTATACATTTTAAATGTCATTAAACTTTTCTTCTGCTTTTGAGAGATTTTTCTTTCAAGATTGAGATTTAAAAAAACTTATTTATACACACGCTACTTTTCTCTGGCTCACACACTGTTTCCGTGTAACATTAATGGAATCTTACCATCAGATCTCTTTTAAATCTCCTCTACTTTACGGGTTTTAATGCTGTAAATTTGACTTTCCCAGAGCCTCTCCGCCTCCCCAACATGAAAGTAGAAGAATAAGTACAGCAACAGAAGAAAGAAAATAATAAAAGAGAAAAAATGCAAGAGACATTATTTTGCATGGTTCTGTATTAAAACTCGAAAATTTATAAAAGAAGTTATACCTTTTTTATTATTGAAGGACTTTCTATAAAAAAAAATTCAAATTTATTTACAGCAACTCTTTAATTTTGTGACTTGATTTCTTTAATATAAAGCCTGGTTAATTCTATCTGGGCTGGTAAATCTCAATTAGTCTTAACGTGATTAGATACGGATGTGTTATGAAAACGTGAACTCTCGCTTACCTCCTTATCGTCCAAGGAAGCGAGATACTTTCAGAAGCAGGAATTCCCACAGTACTACCACATTAATATTAGTGATTAAAATCTCTTCAGGAATATGTGCTCCATTAAACAACCTGTTCACTTTTGTAAATTTCATATCTGTAATGATGACATTTTATATAAATGTTTCCTTCATTTCTTGATACGCTTTTTTTAAAATTCTGTACAGTTATCTTCTTGGACATGACAATATAATATATTAGTTTTTCACAAATGGATTATCACTAATTACCTATTTTGATTTTATTTGATTTGATTCAATACGAGAGGCGTCATCTGGTGCGGAATTTGACAACAATTAATTACACAATTCCCCACCCTTAAATATATTTCGTTTTTAGTTAGTTGAAGTAAGTGAAACGCTATTTTATTTAAACAGATGTGGATTTTATAATTGCATGTGAAATTATTCTTAAGTATTCTGTTCCTCAATAATCGTCCACTGTCTAAACAAGAATTTTTTTTTATTTAAACTATATTAAAGGTTAAGGACTGTAGACGTAATTGCCTCTTTATTCCTTGCACAGAGAGCATATCACAAAGATCACGGCGTTTAATTATAGTTTTTTTTTATTGATAAATAGATGCTATTGCTTTAAATCTATCCTATTTCGTTTGAACTTCCATTGGGTTTATTAAAATTTGTATGTAATTTTAGTCTTAATTACGTAATTATAGATTTTTGCTGAACCGTACAATCTCATCTACAGACCTGTAGAAGGCTTTAAACCCTCTTGGGTTGGCTGTGTTGGTGTGGATTTTAAATAAATAAACAGATTTACAGATGAAATAATTTTTATTTATTATTGTTGCTGATGCATAGTAAGCAACATTATTTTATTGAAACAAAATATCTGTTTTTGCTTATTTTGTCGTTATTGTAGCATTTTTCATGTGTTTGGGATTTGCTCAAAACTGAGGTGTTAAAAATTAATCAGCCTTAGCTGTAATTAATTTTAATCATACTAATTAATTATTAGCATTAAATTGGTTTAATGAAAACTTCGAAACATTAATTCATCACGCACTGAGCATTATTTCTGTTGGTTGGAAATTAAAATCTACATAAATTCAATGCATTTATGGAAACAAATAATAAAATGTCATATTTCTCAATCATAAATTAATTTCTCAATCCTGATTACAGGTAATTTTTTCAGTTCACAACAGCAAAATCCTCTTTTTGCATCTGTGCGCAAATGGAAAGGCAAGATTTTCTACTGCATACGTGAGTCGGAGCTTTTTCTGTCTATATTTCGATAATATACATGTCTCATTAAAAAGTGAGTTACACTGTTTCAGAAGACAAAACAGGACAGAAATTTTACAATAATTGTATATGTACACTAAAATTTAATAGAGAAATTCTTTTTCAACTTAATCTCTTCCTTTATTTAAACATTTGTCGAGGCGTGGCACATGTTTCTATTTGTTCCCTGCGAAAAATTCCAGCCCAACTTCGAGGAAGTGCTATTTTTACACCCGAGGGAGCTATGTTTTATTTCAGATGATAAATGATGAACCCATGTCTCGTCCCCCGTGCCAGTTTGTCCTTATTTACTTTCTGTTAATAACAATTCAAAAATACAAAAGCAGTTTCAAGACGATTCCCTTTGTGTTTGTCGGTCAATAGACTAACAACCATCGAGCAGAAACTTACGAAATTATTAAGCAACCTGCAACTGCCGTACGTGCTCACGGCCGATTATCGAAGAAACTAAAACTGCCGTGACCAAGCTGCTGTGTTAAGCGCTACAGATAAATGTCTGCATTGTTGCCACGAAGTTTCAACAAATTTCTTTTTATCAAGATTTTTTATGAAACAGTAAAACTTGTTTTTGATTGATCTACGAACTTTCTGATGGAATTTTCTGCTTCGTGCTCTTGTGTTGTCTTCTAATAAAGTAATATACACAAATTTTAATACATGGTTGATGGCTGTGAAAACAAAAAAATGATATTAAATTTATGTTTGCTTCTGTTGGTATTTTTCTTTATAAATATTTCATTCTTTTCCAACAAAATAATTTTCTTCTCAGCACATTAATTTTAATAAATTTAGTAAATTTGAACATAATACAGCAAGAAAATTAATATTTCGTTTCCAAGCATTTTAATTGCCTTATGTTACTTTTCTTAAGTCTCACTCATGAAAGCCGGAACGAAAATGTTGATTGTTTGCTGACAATAATTTTAATTGCAGTAGACTACAGGAACAAAATAAGCTAAATCATCAGTTTGAATGCCAATGTTTGTTCAATATTTACTTTCACCGATACGAAGTTATACAATGAGAAAGAATTACAATAAAAAAAATCTCAAGAATTTGTTGAACCATTACATTCTTTAACTCCTTGAGTACGATAAAGAAATTTCAGGAAATTTGTCTGCTTTGAAAAATATGATTTCTAAATAGAGTGATTTAGACGAATGAAATTTGGAATGTGGTGCTTATCCCAGAATTGTAGATTTCGACCAGATTCTACCAAATTTTGGACGAAATGCGTGTTTTGGAAATTTATCGGTCTGCCTGTCCCTTCGCTTGTGAACACATTAGTAAGCACGCAAAGAGTTGGATGGGTAAAATTTTTCATTTGTTTTATAATTGGATTTTAGAGACATAGAAAATTCGGACGAAATCCAACAATGGGTAGAATTTTTATCGGCCTGTATATTTGCGTTTGTGAGAATCTGATAATCCAAGAAAACAATGACAAATTAAATGATATTATGTTTGTGGTTTTGTAACCAAAAAAATAATCCTGCCTCAAACTTTAAACTGATTCGGTTCATAGGAAGACTTCAAATATCCATATTAGTTTTTTCCCCTTATAATACGCTGCACGAATAGTTCCATATTGTGTCATTTTACACGAAAACGCGGGAAGAAACGAAAATATCATTCCGGCTAGTGTTCATATCTGTTGCAAAGTGCCTGATGCTCCATCCCCTTAAATGATATTTGGTATGTGGTTTTGTGACTGCAAACAAAAATCTGCCTCAATCTATAGACTGATTCGGTTGAGATGAAGACTTTCAAAATCCGTATTAGTTTTTCCCCCGTATGCTACGATGCACAAAACTTGCCATATTGTGTCTCTATACACAAAAATGCCGGAAGGGAGGAAGATATAATTCCGTCTAGTGATGATATCTGTTGCTAAGTGTCTGTTGCTACATCCCATCCGGTGACTCACTTGCAGGGTTTTACCTACCTAATGAATTCTAGTCTCAGAATAATAATCAAAATTTAAGTTATTAAATTTCAGTGCACTAGAATATAGTAGTTCTAAAATTTCTTCAAAAAGATTAATTTGAAATTAGTTTTATAAGGAAATGCAAAGATTTTTAGTACAAGATAATACTCAAAAATTCTTCTTGTATTTAAAATATGGAATATAATTTATGTAAAAGTAATTAGTTTTGAAAAGAAATATTACTTGGTTAGAAGACCAGATATTTTTATTAATTATAAGTGGTTGGGGAAGTTTAACGTATTTATGGTTAGTTTTTAATTAACAAGGATAGTTATTTTGAAAAAATTCTTCTAGAAATTAAACGTTGTTCTTACGTATTTCTCCGTTGTATTTTAAACTTTAAGAATGAACAAAAATTTAAGACCCTTAAATCTATTGAAATTTTTTTTATTATACGAGTAATACTGATCTTTTGATAATTAGATAGTTTATTAAATATTTTAATCCATGAAGGCTGTGTGCATGTGCTACATTATATATAGGTTAACACGGAAAGAGACAGAAGGAACTATTAGAAAATCTCTTAACTTAAGATTCGCCACTAGGGGAAAGGTAAGCTGTATAGAAACAGAAGTATCATCTTTTAGAAGAAAATATTTAAATGACAGTGAAGCATGATATCATGTGGCTAACGCGAAAAAAAGTAGAACATACTGGAGTAAAGCACCTTTTATATGTTTCTCAATTATCACAGACCCGATTCATTCGTATTTATTGTAATGATAAAGTGCTTCGTTTATACGTGGCAAAGCTTTGATTATACTTCGTTTTATCTCGTTCTAAAATGTGAAAAATTCCACCTTTCTCGCATGTGAACTATGTTAAAGATATCATGACTTCAAAATTATTGACAATCGATAACTTAATAGAAGACAAATGTTCTGCTGCCAATTTGAGCGATGATGCAGTTATTTCCCTTCCTTTAAAGACGCAATGGACTCCATAGAAAGACTCGAACTTATTTTTTCAAAAGAATCATGAACAAACATTCTATGAGCAGAATTCGATACACAAACATGTAGGCACAGAACAATCAGAACTTCAAACGACAGTTGAAGATTGTATTAAAGAAACGTCTACAAACATGCATGTGGCGGCCTCTGGAACCTCTCACCTTGTCATGAGGCGAAAGGTGGAGGAGCTTTATTCGTTCATGCAAGATGCGAAGAAGATGCACTTGTTCTGCGAGCGCACTATTGGTCCACGTATTTATACGAGTGCCTGTGTCAGTTCCAAAAGAAACAACACAGTATAGCCAACTCACTTCAGTAAAGTATGAGTCTTCTTGACTGGGTCTATAGCAGCACAGCAAATGGTGTCAGCCATCCCGCCTCAGCGCAGCATGAGCCTTCCCGACTAGTTTGGATCTCTTCTTCCGCGAAGGATGCAGCTTATTCCAGTATGTTAATCTTCAGCTACGCAGTAATCCGGATGTCCCTTCGCTTTTCACTGAAAGTGTGCTTCTACTCATCACGTATTCTTGTGTTTACATGGTTAATTTCAATACAAGATGTATAGTCCAGATTCTTCTTCTGCAGATATTTTTGTTTAAATGTTCAAGTGTTTTAATGTTCTATTTGACTTGTTCATTTTGCACAATATACCTTGTTGGAATATGAAATTAATGCTTATTGTTGAACTTTTTGCTTGGAGTATCATTTGCAAGTAACTGATCTGAGCCAATGATGAAGCAGAGCATATTTTGAGGTATCCTCTGACCCCTTAAATTTACTGAATTCGGCAGAAAATTACTGCTTGTGAGTAGTCGATCGTAACTAAAAAAGGGTTTTTGAAATTTTAGTTAGATTTTCATTTAAAAATTAATCGCAATGTTAGCTTTTTTCTTCAATAGCTTCTGAGCATATTTTCGTACAGCAAACAAACTACATTACACCTCTTCAAAATACCAAAAATATTTTTCAGTGATACCAGTTTTATATCCGTACAATTTTTTTTCTCTAATTTTAATAAATTATAAAGAGTATATTTAAGTATATTTTACAACAATACTTTTCTATCATTCGTCGTATAGATTATTTACAAAACAGTTGCCCACTCTAAACTGCTATATCTCCTTAACACAAAAAGTAAGTGTACTATTCTACAAATAGTAGAGAATAAGAAGATCTTAATTTCTTTATTTCTTTATTTGGCGTGTGATGGCTCACTGAAAGGAAGAAACAATGCCCAAGTATGGTGTGGCAATCACCATGCAAGCGTTGAATTGGAAAGCGATTCGCCGAAGGTAATTTATTTTGTTCTGTATTGCAAGACAAAATTTTCGGCTCATTCTGGCATCATTTGATTGGAAATGCTACGGATTTGTTTTTTCCGGAGTTAGAAGGAGAAGCTTTAGACTTCATTTTCCGTCACAATGTCGCATAATCATATTGACACTTATCTGTTCGTACATAATTAATTATCCTATTGCCGCAGCGGTGGATTGGTTCCAGAGGAGATAATGGACTCTATTTTAATCAGTGCTCCCGAGAAGCCCTGATTTAACTTCTGCGATTTTTGGGTTGCTACATGAAAGATAAAGTGCTTTTTCCGCCATTGGGTTACGCCCACACGAGCGGTTGTTGGCCACCGCCGCTCTTTGAACTCCCGCCAGTGCCGTACCAACATAAAAATGGCGCCCAGGGCAAATACCAAAACTGGGCTCCTTCCCCAATTTTTCTTTCGAAACTTGGCAATTTTTTTAGGAATATTTATGCCTGGGAGTGCAAACATTAAAGATGCAAGCAAACCTAAACACATTTTGAGTTGATATGATTTACACATATTAAATAACTTGACGATGGTCATTATATACAGACATCTCTTTAATTTAAAAGGTATCATAGGAAAAAAAGTGATGAAAAACAATTCAGAAGTTTTTAAAGAAATTTTGCTTAACTTTCTCAAGGAAGGTTTATGCATTCTAACTTTTATCACTTAAATAGGGCTCAAATAACAAATTCAAACATTTGCTTGTTTGAAACTTTTGATAATTAGAAATATACGAAAAAAAAAATTCCATTTCACTCATTTCGTACTTTAAAAAAATATAAAATGTGTACAAATATCTTAATTCATAGAAAAATTAACCCACACATAAGAATAAAAAAAATATTTACGCTAATTTTTACCTGTATACATTCTATAGAGGTTACATACAAACTCAAAGTTTTGAAATAAATACTTTTTTAACACAGTTAAAAATCATACAACCTTGGAAACTAAGTTAATATATTTAATAATATACAGATTTATTTCACACAAAAATCTTTAAATTTATCAACGAAATAACGCTTGATATTTTATATCGCACCTTATGACAACGTAAAAATTCATTACATGAAATTAGGATAAAATTAGTCAGAAAAAAGTGCTGATTCTAACATGAATTAAAATGATAACTTTAAAATTAACAGAGTAAACATTAATTACGTACTCGAAAAATGATTCATACTTCTGAAAAAATTTGAAAGCTTTAGGGTGTCCAAAATGTTATAAGTTCACCCTCCAAGCTTTTAACGGAGCAAAAGTGGTTATGGTTTCATTAAAGTCAGTTTTTTCTGTTTCTGCGTTCTCTATACTAAAAAATATTTAAAGAACTTCTCTGATGCAAACTTAAAATAAAATAATTGTTGTAGACTTTTAGGCGCCCTCGGGTCAATGACAGTCTTGGGCTACAACCCAATGAACTCACTGGATTAGACGGCACTGAAAATACTATGGACTGTACCAAATTAGGTGAATGAGTTGTCTCTTAATAATTTGAATTATTAAGAGACAAATAATTCAAATTAATTTGCTCTTAAGTCTAACCAAACTTCCTATAAGAACTTATGTTTCAGGCAATACACAGATATTAGAAAGTATTTTCATATTTCAGATTTTTTTAAAAAAATAAAAAAACAACATGAGATTAAATGCTTGAAGAAAGAATCATAACATTTGTCAACATTTATTATTTGCTAATGCTATTTATATGCCAGTGTTTATGAATCAGGCATTCTTTTGTCTGATACGATCTAGTTTTCGAGATAAAGTTAAAGTTAAAATTAAAATTCAATTACATTGTACGCACTACTGATTCGCTGTTTATCATCAAATATAAATCGATAATAAAACTAAATCAATATAAAGAAACAAATTAATCCTAATGAGTAATCAATATAAATCAGAACATAAATCGATTCAAAGATTATATGAAATCTGTGTCAAATGCAAATTAAAGAATAAAATTTAAAACAATATTAATGAATGAAATAAAGAAATGAATTTCAACAATTAAAATAAATAAAACGTAATGGTATGCTAAAAAATACATGCTGATGTTGCATTGAGTCCAATAAAATGAAAACTAAATAACTTGGTTCAGTTAAGTCATAGAAAAGCACTTATATGATTTCCGAATACGTACAGCCGAAATGTTTTCTTAAAGATGTGTTAATTTTTGTAACTTTCTTTATTCTTAGCTAACGTTCTGAACTATCAAATGATATTCCAATTTTGGAGCTCAGTTTTTTAATGTGTTGCCGTAAAAAAAGACAATAAATAAAGTTGATATTTTTCAGATCTAAATAACTTCTTCCTATGCATATACATTGACCTGTTGCATATCATCGACAAAATGATGAGTTAAGATTGTGGTGTTGAATAGGAACTAAAAATTGCATATTGAAGGAATTTCACATATTTTTGACAACATTGAAAGGAATCTGTGGCAGACGTTATAGACAGATTTTTCAAAAAATAAAATTTATTACTCTTAAGAATTTGACTACTTAAGAGCTAATGCTATAATATATAAATCAATAAAATGTCTTTAATTTTTAAAAATTAGTAAAAAAGAGCCTAATTTCGCTACTGTTTAGGACTTTTAAGGCCCATGTGGAGACTGTAAAAATCAATCAATTTAATTAACTTTTTCCTCGTTTCATTTCTCACCGATTCGCAAAATTTTCCTGTGTATACCAACATGACCAAAAAAAGTTTTCACTCATTTTGGCCCTGCAGACACTATTGAAGTACTGACTATATGCATTATTTCAAAAACTAGAGCCAATTCGGAAAAAAGCAAAATTAGTTTTGAAATCAGCAGTCTCAAGATACCCTAAAACCGTTAATATTTTCCTTGGCCAATAAAAAAAGTTTCTTTTTTGTTCCGCATTGTAGTCATTTCATATTACATAGTTATTCGCTAAAAATAAAGAGTCAAAAGCAAATAACTGTTGTCACGTTTTAAGAAAGGTATTTAAATTGGGGAGTGGGCGGTGAGGCCAACGTCCATGTGTATTCCTAAATTCGAGAATTTTTTCTAATATTTTTTTTTCAATTGGAGACAAAGAGTCTTTTTAACAAGCATAATTGGTACAAGCATTCAAACCTGCTTGTACCAATCCCCTGTACCATTTTTTTTTCTGGAACAAAGGAAGAAACTGCTTCGACATATAACATTAAGATGCCTGCCTTAAAATTCGAGAATTCATCCTTGTCCTGAGCATTAGCAGACTTTTCCTCTGAAACTCTTAAAAATATTCTGTAAACCTTTAGTTTTTCTTTAAAAATCTTCATCTCATCTTCCCTCATGAGATCGACGTCGACAGTCCTCAATGCCATGTTGCCAATTGTTGATGGTGGATTGTGGTTTGGGTTAGGAGCTAAGAATTGCATATTGATGTAATTTAAAATGTTTTTGACATCATTGAAAGGAATTTGTGAAAGGAAGTTAAAGACCGATTTTGATAAAAAAAAATTATTATTCTTAAGCCATTGAATACTTAACTTCTTAATGCTATAATAAAGAGATCAAGAGAAATTTTTAAAAATTAAGGAAAAAAGGCATAATTTCGTCACTTTTTAGATATTTTAATGCCCATGCGGGAGCTGTAGATATTAATCAATTTAATTAATTTTTCCTCGTTTTATTTCTCACGAATTCGCAAAATTTTCCGATGTATAGCGACATGAATTTTTTTATATTTTTTTCTACCCACCTTACTGCAGGCACGATTCAGAAACTGGAACCAATGCGGCAAATGTGAAATTATTTTTAAAAATTAGAAGCCGAAAGACAATCTAAATCCATTAAAATTCCCTTGACAAATGAAAAAAGGTATTTTTTCTAGTGTAATCACTTGATATTACTTAAAATTTTATAAAACCTATTACAAGGACTTACATTTTATAAATTGGATGAATTTAAAGATGAGCGTATAATGAAACAAAATTTGCCATCTAAAACAAGCAACACATGTAAATGAAAAGTATTAAAAAGAAATGTTTAAAATGTATATTATTGCGACTGTATATTAAAAGGTATGTGCACAATGAAATAAAAACAAAACTCGAAATTCTGATTCGGAGCTAATTTCCCTAGAAGACAATTTTTACTATCATAAACTTAAAAGTGACAAAAGCTCGTGAATGAAAGATCTGTTGAAATAATGAAATTGGTTGGAATTTTATTTACAACGATAAACACAATTGTTACAGATAGTATTTGAAAACAGTTTGAAAATATAATTAAAAACAAAATATCGCCACAAATGTAAACCGCCGCATGTAATTTGATCGCAAAATCCTGCCTCATAATTATTTGAGACACACTGCTGAAGGTAGACTACGTATAGCTATTTCCTCTCAAAGAATAAAATCTTCTTCAATTAAAAGATTCTCTAACAAGTTTCTACTGAAATTCTACCTTAGTTCATTCACAGAGAAGGAGAAACTGAGGACTTGTGTGGCTCCCATAGACGCCAATGGCAACGCAATGCATTCCGTTATAGACAGTGCGGCCAGCAGGTTTCGATCTCGAAATTAACCAAATACGTCATTCTAATGTCCAAGAAAACGATAACAGCCCTGCTGTCATGACAAAGATGTGTACTATATAAGATATACTGTGCTTTTGACTAGTTTTTCAATGATAACTAAATTTTTTTAAAAATAATTTCCTTCGATATAATATTAATTCAACAGTAAAATCGTTATAATTCTGAAATAATATTCCTCTTCTTATGATGATTTGTTCTTTTAATAGAGAAAAAATAATAATAATTAAATTGGAACACCATTTATAATCATAAAATCCTTTTTTTCGTAGTTTACCAATAATTTAAAAAATTTGGAAAGATAATTCAAAAAGATTAAAGCATGTTTGAAATTATTAAATTACGTTTATAATCTCTTTCAAAAAAATTCTTTTAGATCATATAATTTTTTTGATACCACAGGAATTTTTTGACAGTCATAGCCAAGGATATCTTTTAAGATTATTTTCATTCTCAATTCATATTGCTGAGCATTAAAGCTATAAAAATACAGGACCACATAAATTTTAAGGAAGGGAGCATATTGTATCGCCAGTTTTATTCCATATGAGGAAACAATTTTAAAAACTACGGAATAGCACAGGGAAAAAAACAAAACAAAACAAAAAAAAGAAGTTAATTTTTTTATTTACAAAAATAAAAATAACTTTTTAATAAGTTACAAATTTCTCACTAATTTAAATCATCTCTGATTAAATGTTTCAAACACATATTAAACTTACCCAGATAGCAATATTAGTTTGCAGCGAGCTTGCCACAAATTTGTCATGACAAGATTGGAAGCTTGCAGCAAGTTAACGAAAGCTTCGAAGTCACCATGGAACGAACTTGCAGCAAGCTTGCCACAAGCTTGTCGTGCAAACTCATTGCAAATTATAGCAAAAACAGAGTACGAAACACAACCCGGGATAGAACTCGCGACCTACCGCTTAGTAGATAGACGTCGATACCACTCGACGAGATCGGCTACGAGAGGAGAAGATAGATTTCGCTAATACATCGTTCGATTCGATTCGCATACGGTTTATTTTAAACTTTTTTCTTGGTTTCATTAATTTTTTGAGTTGAGAATATGATTTGAAGTCAAAGAGAGAGCGATTTTCTCTAATAACTACGTTTTGCTAGTAGAATAAATTATGAAATTAGAGTTCAAAAGTAATTACTTTAAAATGGGACAAAATGTCTAAGTTATTATTTTTCAACAAACATTGACTGTTTCTTAGATTTAATTTTGTTTATAAACGTTAAAATTTCAACATTAAGAGAAAGGCGATATAGTTTTCTTTAAAGTGCGAGTGATATATTTAGTAAAAAGATGGAAAATGTTTCAAAATTTTTTTTTATAAAAAAGTTAGTTTTTTTATAAATTATCATTGATTTATTGAATTAATAAAAAGAAGGACGGTCTAGGAGATACTATTAAAAATCGGATGTTTTTTTTAAAACAGAGACAAAGATAATTATCTCTTTGTGCTGTCTTTGCATCAAGCTTGTTTTGCAAACTTGCAGCAAGGTTGATTTGCAAGGGAGGTGGCGCTATTTGTCACATCGAACTTGCTACATGTTCATTTCAAGTTTGACTCGTCAAATTTTGCCATGACAAGGGAATATCAAGTCAAAATCAAACTTGCTGCAAACTTACGTGCTATCGGGGTAGCTTGTTCCCATCTCCAGGAATCCTGGATAACGGCCCCAAACTTTCGATGTTGCAAAATAGACTTCTTCATATGGTTCAGATTGAATACTATCGTAGAAAATTTCAAAAAAATATATACATTATTTAGCTGTAAAAATTCCATTTTCCCAAGACGGAGGCGTCGGATACAATAACATGAAACCTACTTCAGATTGGATTTCCGTTAGATGAAACTTAAAAGTGACAAGCTTCAGGAGAGGAGCCTGACGCGCTACGATCGTTTATACAACTACAGAAATAAAACTTCTATTTAATTCTTGATTCTTGACGAATTCCGGAGTACCCGCCGCTCAAAAAGGGGCTACCTCCATTCTTGACGAGTATTGAGTCCAACATGGCGAGAGATATCTGTCAATGAGCTGTATAGGATTCATTTCAGCAGTGAGGAGAGGCAAGGAGATTTGCCAGGAAGATTTTTGGGTCTGGTCTATGGTGGGTTTTTTGAAGGAGTATAGCATCGGGGCAGTACTTGTTTACAAATAATTTAAACTCATTGATTTTAGTTTTTATTCCATTTGCGTTCCAGAAAACAATTTTGAGCATCTTTGAGTTGAGCATTACAGATCGTCAAGGAAGTCAGAACTGGCACAAGCATTCATTAGAAGTTGTAATTTATCTGCGGTATTGTTAGAATATTTCATTGCTTGCAAAGCTGAAATTAATTGTGGGGCTTCCTTCATAAGTTTTCTTAATTCTTTTCATGCAGTCATAAGGACTGAAATGTCATTGTTAACCGAAATTGCGGGAGTTAGAGGATTATTTACATTACTCTCAATGCACGTACTTGCAGAAACTGCTGATTGATTCTTTACATTATTTGCGGGTCTATACGCTGGTGGCGCCATCTGTTGCTCCGAATCCTGCGTATTAGCGCTAGTTGCGTTTGCTTTCTGTGCATATGAGATATTACGGTAAGACTTAAGTTTGTTGTGCGGTTTCCCGCCAAGTTGGCAAAAATCACGCCAACTATGAAACACTTGCCAGAAGTCCGCCATCTTGCATGGCTACGAGATTTGGAAAAAAGCGAAAAACTAGGCAGCAAAAGGGAGAAAAACGGAGGAAAAGAGACGTGTAAAAAAGTAAAAAACGGAATTCTAAACGAATAAGAAACGCTTAACAAGAATTCTTACTGAAAAATATGAAAGGTAATATTAATTAAAAATGGAAAATTAGGGTAACTGATTTAAAATGATACACGAAGTGACTGAAAATGCAAAAAAGTTACAATATATAAAAACAGAAAATTCTCAAAATAAGCGAAAATCAGGATAAAAGGGAAACAAAAGGAAGGTGAAGATATCGAAATTTAAGCAAAATAAGAACGTACCTTATTTTCGAGAATCTTGGGTTTGTGGCTGGTATAAAACAGAGATTCCTCGAAGGTTACTACATTCAAACCTTTTTCTTTCTTTTTTTTATACGCTGAATATTCAAATTATCGAAGGAGAATCGTTAGCTAATTCAAATTTGGTATACTTTTTCACATTTGGCGTCCTTTAAGGGTTAAAATGAATAATTAGGATTACCACATTATGGGAGAAAACGCCAAAAAATTTCAACCTTGGTGTCGGCATTTTCATTAAAGGGTTGCAATAAAATAACTGACGTGCACCACATTTGGCGAGAAATCGCCAGAAGAAATTCAACATTGGCGAACGCACATTGAACTAAAGTCTAGCCGATATTACAATTAACTAGGTACTTATCTAAGTCAAAGTTAATTATTTCTGTTTTTCTGAGCTGTAGTTAGTTTGGGGAGTTCTGCACATCCTCTATAGGCTGCCACATGGCCAACTTCGTTGCAATTAATGCAAATAGGTTTCTCGATTCTTTGCTTAATTTCACATTCGTTTGTTGTATGACTTCGGCCGCATTTTAAACGTCTGGGGGTCATATTGCATAATTCTACCGTATGATTAAAGCGATTACATTTGAAACATTGAATGGTTTTCTTTCTGCCCTATATGGTTCGACAGAAATACTCAGATGATTCAGGATTTTGAGTCTAAAAATTTATTCAGTTTTGGTCGAAATTTCGGTTTTCCCAACTTCCACAAGAAAGAATGGAAGTGGCTGTCTCGTCCTGAACTGGGTTAAGCGGATAACTTTGCCGATAACGAATCCGTGCTTCTTAAGACAATTTTTGATTTCATCAGTATCGTGGTCTGAGGGAAGATCCTTAATAACAACCTTTAATGGCCGTTTATCTATAGGGCGGACAAGATAGTAATCGAAGCCTTGCACTTTTAAAGTGCTTTGAACTTTTTGGTATTACTCAATGCTAATAGTGAATATTTTTATGTAACCATTGCCAAATTTATTTTCAGTCGGCCCGCAAGTAGTTCTAATTACATCTAAGATATCCACGTAATTTTTTACATAGTTCAACATTATTGGTGGGATTTTACTTTTTTCGACCTTTTCAAGTTCCTCCGCAGATTGTTTATTATTATCAGAATTATCCTTAACCTCAATCGTTTCGTTAATATTCTCAGAATTTAGCACTTCATATTTATTAGAAATTTCAATTAATTTAGCTGGGCTATTAAACAAATTACGTGGTTTAGCTATTTTACGCCTATTGGGAGAATTATATTCAATATCATGCATTTTATCCTCAACATCTGACTCAATTTTGCGAATATCACAGTTTAGCTCAACACCAGATGGGAATCAAATTCCTCTTACCTCTCAATTTTTCCAGTTCCGTCTCTGTGGCCTTGTACTCAGCAGAGTAGGTCTTGTACTCCTCTGAGTCATCAACTGGGTGGTATAGTTTTGCTCCATCATCTTGATAAGCTTAAACAGGCCTTCAGGCTTTACACGGGATTTAACCATTTCCGATTCCAAACGCACCTTTTCAATGCAGTGTTCGCAGAACTTCCTGGCACAGCTAGTCTAGTGCGCGGCTCAATGTCTTCCATAGCACTGTCGTTGTCCGCAGACAGACCCCTACATTTCTTGCATTATGTGTAACACAATACTGCTTCTTCACTCAGAGAGCACTCGAAAATGACGGAATAACAGCGCATGCGTCCCGAACTGCTCCCCTTCAAATAAAACAGACATTCCCCAACCCCCACGTCTGCGATCTATCGAGAGCTCGATCAGTGACGTAGTGAGTCGCCGACTCATTCATTCCCAAAGAGCCTAAATCGTACATTCGCGAATGACTTGAAACGAACGGACAAAATGGTGAACGAGCTATTTTGAATCGAATCCGTTAACTGAACGGGGTTTCTCATCACTATTAAAAATTAATTTTTTTATATAAAACTGGTAAGCTAATTTGGCGACATCTTTTATAACCAAAACATTGAAGGTTTTCTTTATTGCTCTTTCATTGGAAAGTTTTAAATAAAAACAAATTAAACTGTAATTATTTTCATCAGATGACCTATAGGCCACCTGTTCTAGATATGAGAAATTCTAACACGGCATCATATACATAGAAATTTATTTCTTATAGAATCTATAATTTTTTTAAAACTGGTAAATTAATGTCTACAAATTTTATTATGAATTTTATCCAATTTTCAACAAATCATTGTAATTCTTTTGTATTACACTTTCGTTGTAAAGTTTAAAAAGAATACAAATTTAAAATATAATCGCCCATACCGTATTTTGAAAATTTAAAATTAAATAAAATTTGTTATTTTTTCGGTACATTATGAGTAAACAAATTCCAATGAAACGTTTGCACAGAATTTAGAGGAAGTGTTTTATTCAATAACGTTACTCACCCATTTTAAAGTGAGACTGAACAAGCCAAGTATATATAAGATGGAATCTCATAAGCACAGCTATATACTCTGCAAGTTTTGACATACTGATATATTTAAAACGTATAAAATACATTCAATAAGAAAATAGATTATGTAATCATAATGATTTATTGTCTCCGATAGACCTTTCTTATTTTCGAATGTTTTCGCATCCAAATTATTCTTGGGTAATGAAAGGGTACAATAACAAACTAAAGACGCTATTCGCACATTTTAAAACGATTTTAACATAAAATAAATTTCGTCAAAAATTTCTCCAAATTAACAGCGCAATTTCTTTCGTTCACACACATGATAACTAGCTAAAAAATAATACGCTACCTTACCAAGACACCAGCTACACAGGAACTTGTTCATACATTTTGTCTTACCACTACGAAGGCACTTTGATTGTAGTGCCCTCTACATATGTTAGATGGATAAAATGGACTACAATGGATTCCTTGTTTGTTTAATTCGATTCCCTCTGAGTTTATCTTAGTTTTTTGGCTTTCTTTGAATAATATTGATTTCCACTGTTCTTTGTTTGCAGCTGCAATTGCGCGCTGCTTAAACATTGTATAAATTTCATTGTCTAAATCTTATTGTTTAAATTTAGTTATTTTGTTGTTTCTGTTTAAAGTTTAGGTTAAATTTATTATTTTTTACCACGTTTTTATTAACTCGCTTTCTTGTCTGTCTGTCTGTCTGTTCGGTACAAATCTTGCGATCGATTTTAAACTAACTTCCCGATGAGCTGGAGACTTGAAACTTTAAACATAGTTCAGAACTAGATGACAATGCATTATTAATTCGCTTTCTTGTCTGTCTGTCTGTCCGTTTGTCTGTCATTTCATGTTTTGCATGACGCATCCGCAGTACGTTTTTCATTATATCTCGAAAACTATTAACATTACAGACTTGGTTCTTGGGTATATGGATGACCCATGATATCATCGAAGCACCCCCATATTTTAGCCATATCTTTGCGCATGCGTAGTACGTTTTTCATTATATCTCGAAAACTATTAACATTACAGATTTGATTCTTGGGTATATGGATGACCCATGGGATCATCGAAGCACCCCCATATTTTGGCCATATCTTTGAGCATGCGCAGGACGTTTTTCATTATATCTCGAAAACTATTAACATTACAGACTTGGTTCTTGGGTATAAGGATGGCCCATGGGGCCATCGAAGCACCCCATATTTTGACCATATCTTTGCGCATGCGCAGTACGTTTTTCATTATATCTCAAAGGTCTCTGCGTCACATAACTTACTTTTTCAGGAAAATAGCAATTTTTTTTTATGATCAGGTGAAGAGAAACTGAAATAAACCTGAAATTTGCCACATGTCTCCGTCGTAATCTCATCAAGATGTTTAAAATCGATTGCAAAATTTCACACACAGAAGACTAAAAAGCAGAAAATAATTATTTAAAAAAATAAAAATTTTAATAGACCACGTTTTTAAACGGACTAAAAGTATAAAATAATTTCTCTAGCCCCATACAGATTTATAACCCTACAGATTTAAAACGAAAACGTGGGGCGCATGCAATATTTAATAGTAGGAGTGTAGGAGTAGCTGTCGTTGAAAACTCGCACAACAGTTCATATCATTTCCATTGCAATGTTAGTGAGTGAAATAAACAATACATCAATTATCTATTACATGCGCCCCACGTTTTTCGTTTTAAATCTGTATGGGGTTATAAATCTGTATGGGCTAGAAGAAATTATTTTATACTTTTTAGTCCGTTTTAAAAACGTGGTCTATTAAAATTTTTATTTTTTTAAATAATTAAAATTTAGTCTACTTTTTGTTGTTGATTGTTTTTAAGCTCTACATATGTTATCATGCATTGAGGATTCTCAATATGCTAAAAACAAAATTATTTCATTCTAAATGTTTCACTGGAGTGTTTTGGTTCGTAAATAAAATTTAGTTGAATTGGATGGCTATGAGTTTTAGTGCCTAAGACACTTTTACTCAGAATGAGTGCTAAGAGATTTAGAGGAACATAGACTTCACCAATGGTAAATCAGATGGGAAACGTGCTAAAACCTGTCAGGCAAATGAGGGGAATGGGCGGGAAAATGGAATGCAAAAGCAACGATGGGAGAATAAGAGTATGATGCAGAGGGGCAAGGTAGCATGAGCGAACTATGGACGCTTAAGAGGGGTGGACCATTTTGTAGTGGCATAAGGAAAGGCATATTTTCCATTATTATGGGTATAATTGAGTTGGTCCAGGACAGTAGGGTTGGTGTGGTTTACAAGTTTTTGGAAGAAGTTCCTGGAGAGTTCTTTAATAAATTCATCTATAGTTTGAATCTTCAGATCGTTGTGGATGACACTGTTTCTAACGTAACAGGGAGCATTGACTATGATTCTAAGGATTTTGTTTTGGAGGATTTGTGCTTTTTTACGTTTGGAAAATGCTGCAAGGCCCCAAATTTGCGCCGCATACGTGAGGATAGGTCTCAGAACTTGTTTGAAAAGTAGCAACTTGTTTTCTAGTGTAAGAGGAGATCTTCTTCCAATAAGTGGGATCAGCAGGTGAACTTTGTCCCAGAACTTTTCTGTGTTGTATTTAAGATGGCTTCTGAAGGTGAGCTTGTCGTATAATTTCCGTTATGATCAAAATTTTTTAAAAATTAATATTGGTATTTTGTCCCATTCTTCTTCCTCAACTAGCCAAACTTCATGATTAGCTTTGGATCTACGATTTCCTACCTCCAAACTTCAAAAATATCCACTTTCTTAATTTAATACATTATATGCGAAATCGGCAAAAACACAAATCCCTTACTCCTCACTTTATCACCTCCCTTACAAATCCCTTATTACTCCCTCTTTTTGTTATTTTGTTTCCTTTTGAAACTGCGGAATTTATGAAGTTAGTAACAATTCCTTGATTGATAGATTTTATTTTAAAATATATGATCCCACCATAGAAATATTCGCAGATGTTCGGTTCTTTTTAGATATGCTTTTGGAAATTTTTTCTCAGTAGATAACCAATTTTTAAGAATTTTTTCTATATAGATTTATGATTCCGTGTTTCTCACACCGTTGTTGGATAGCAGAGCACATCAGTAGAGAAAAAAACATGATTCTACTTATTGTTTATTTGCAAGCGCTATTTTTTTATTCAAGAAAATTTCTTTTTTATTTCTTGTTGGATTGTCGAAGTCCTGTCCCTAGATGAATCTGATCTTGAAGATTTATCGTAGACCTTGATTATTACTTTTACCATCAAGTGTTGGGATTTACCTATTTTAAAATAAATTAGATCAACATCGGAGATCTATAGAAGTAAGAAACCAATCGACCGTTTATTTTGAATTCCTTAAAAAACTGAAACAGAAGTTTCAGAAATAGCTATACACATTGAAGCAGGCGATGTTGTATTCCCTTATTTTGAAATTAAATAAATAGACAACGGAGATTGTATAAGAAGACGGAGTTTGGAAATATGATACAGAAATTTCAGCATTAGTTACAAATGTTTCCTCCAGTTAACGCTGTATTTTGTACTTTCATAGTCAGTGGCGGACTGGGTCTGAAAATAGTGATTGCCATGAATCAATAGGGGCCTTATCACATCTTCAATGCCATCTTACATTGTATTTTTCAATTTTAATTCTTACAAATATAGTAAATGAAATTAATAATAAATAATAATAAAATAAACTAATTAATATATTATTATTTAATAATAATAATTAATTATAATAATTTGAAATAATCTCTTCTTAGTCTAAAAATATGCTATATTTATTAATAATTAAAGTGCACATGTATTATACATAATTTTGGAAGTAAGAAATACAAAATATTAATACATTTTTACTATTAAATATCAAATAATTTTAGTGGTTGTATAGAATACTGTAATTTTGGAACTATATTGTAATTTTGAGAATTTTTTAAATCTGAACTGTAAATTAAGTGCAAATTACAGTCGGACCTCTATTTGACGAAGTCACTAAATCCCGAAAAAAGTTCGTTATATGGAAAATTCGTTAAATAGAGATTCACCTTTTAAATTACTTTAAATTACACAGAACAGATTTTAAACTCATAAAAAATTAAATATTATTAAAAAAGTAATTAATCACACCTTTATTTTGTAAATTAATATCTATTTGTTCTATATATCTTACCCATCAAAAAGAAATTTCCAAGGAAAACAAGAATAAAACAAAACATTGTCAGGGAATACACTGTATTTTCAATTTTAAGAAATTAATTGTATACTAAAATTAATGAATTTTAATGACATTATCGCAATAGGCTTCTTCATATGGTTCAGATTGAATACTATCGTAGAAAATTTCAAAAAAATATATACATTATTTAGCTGCAAAAATTCCATTTTCCCAAGACGGAGGCGTGGGATACAATAACATGAAGCCTACTTCAGATTGGATTTCCGTTAGACGAAACTTAAAATGACAAGCTTCAGGAGAGGAGCCTGAGGGCGCTACGATCGCTTATATAACTACAGAAGTAAAACTTCTATTTAATTCTGCGATCGAGAGCCAGCTTTATAGTGCACATTGTAACATAATCAGCCACCCGACTTTGGCAAACTGTGTGTGAATATTTAGCATTTTACTTTCATATACAACTTGCGACAGAAATTTTATATATATTTTATAAAGATTAATTTTCTGTAAAAATGATTGTAAATTAACATCTATAGAATACTGTTTACGGAAGAGAACCATTTTTTAAAGGAAATCTGTGCGACTCTTCTGTGGTGCGCTTTCTTTAGACAGTTTACTTTAAAATAAATAAAAATTAAAAATATAATCGTCCATGCATTATTTTAAATATGGAATATTAAATAAAATTTTTTACTTATTTCATCTGAATAAACAAATAGTCTCTAGTTCTATTTAGACTGTTCGTTTCAAACGACTGCCATAGAATTTAGAGAAAGTGTTTTACTAATAAAATATCTCGCACATTTTTAACTAAGATCGAGCAAGTTAAGTGAGATGTATCTCTCCCACATAGTTGTATACTATACAGTCGAGGAAAAAAATAATAATAAACGAACCACCGAGTATATTATTCTGCGGTCATTAATCCTGTGTTAAAACAAAAGGTGCAATTTTACTGGGAATAAGGTATATTAAAAGATTATTGTAAGATCTAAAAGAGTTGCTGATTTAAAACCAAATCTTGTTGGAGGTGGTGGGGCAAGAATTTCCATTCCTAGTACTTGAGTGAATTTATTTCTTTTCCTCTCGTTGTGTTTATTGGCGATCTCCAATTTTGAATAGGGCGTTAAAATCGCTGCAAATGAAGTAGCAATGAATGGAAAGTTGCTAGAGAGGTAGGAATATTTAGTGGAGTAATTCCGAGATCGGTGTGCGTGTGAAGGAGTTCTTGCCCAATATTGATACAAAATTACTTATTACTAATCAATCTTTAATTTATTTTGTAACAAATCACGGCCCATTCCTATCATATCTTTTTAAGTTTAAGCTTTTGAATAGTTCAAATTGTCCTTGTGGAAGATACGGCGATGCCGATCATTTTGTTTCTCATTGTAATTACACGAAAGATTTTCATTTGGCCATTCCTACCGAAGAGGATAAACACATTTCTTTTGAATCTTTGGGCAAATATTTCTTTACTTTTGAATAAAATTTTTCAGGCACTTGTTCAAATATCTGCAATTTTGCCATTTTTTAACTGCTGTTCATTAAAATTATGGTGGGAGGTAGTTTTATTTACCATGGCAATTAAGACTTTTTAAGTGGGCAAATCCTTTCGGGAAAAAAAATCTTTTGAAATATATATTGACTTTTTGTTTTTTAAATTGACATTTGTATATTAGTTTAGGAGCATTTTGAGAGGTTTCTTTGTTGTTGTTGTGGTTACTCCGCACGGAATAATCCATATTTGATCCTATTGTATTTCAAATTGTATGAATATATGTCTATTTTAATGTATTACACATATTATTATGATTGAGGATTGTATTTTTTTTTTGTATTTGTTTTGAATTTTTGAATGTTTATAGGATGTATCCCTTGTACTTTCTTTGTACTCTTCCCCACCGACTGTTAAAACACTCCATAACCTATGGGTGAGTAGTCGGTATGGGTATTAAATAAATAAATATAAACAGTTGGATCTGTATCCGGGGGAATATATATTAAGTTTATAGTGAAGGGGTCCTTTTTCACAAGATTTAGTAAGATAGAGGTAGCCTCAACAAAATACACTCGCGGTTTCGGAACATGGTCGTGGGTAAAAGAATCAAACTGGCGGTTCCTCCACCCTGGGTTTGAGAGTTATTTTGGTGTGGCCTGTCTGTTCTGCAGACTTCATAGATAGATATAGAGAAACCAATTTCCGGTCTCAGCTTAGTCTCCTGAATTAGAAAAATATCGGAGGGTGCTCTTCTAAGATTGTGCCAATATCTGCAATGAGATTTCTTTCTCCGTTATCATTCCTAAAAACAATCTAGTCTATGGAGCGTTTTTGTTTTATTTTTATTATTTCACTGTTCAACATTACTGTCCGAATTGGCTACTCCGCCTAATGCTTTTATTAAATAATCAACCATATCTTCAATTTTCTCTTTTTGCAGGAGTTCTGCTACTGTCTTATTTTAATTAGGAATGGTTTTTAGAGCATCGTACACATCTTTAATTGCGCATTATTGTTATTCCTCTGAACATTAGCATTATCGTTGTTCTTGTCGCTAATATTACTAAAACCGCTATTTGTCCTACTACTTGCAATGTTACTTTTACGTTCAGCTTCCTCTAATTCTAACTTATTTTTAATTTCTTTAGCATTAAATGACAAAAAAATGAACATGATTGCATAATATTTATAAAAGTAAATCTTAAGTTTAAGATTTGAACTTGGAAAATTATGAATATAAAAATAGAATCGTAAAACACGCTTTGCTTAGTGTACTAAAAACCAACAATGATTTTATCAACAATTTGAGAGAGTAGGTCAAAAGAAAAAAAAAAACTTCAAATTGTAAGGTGCTAAGATTACAACAAAAATAAAATTAAAATATAGCAATTATGTAAAGAAAAAAAATTATCATTCCTTAAAATATATTATGAATTTAGTCAAAATTCCATCTCACTTCCAGTATTTCAACCTGAGCTGTAACACTTCTGATTTCGTCCACAGGCATAACAGCCTATGTTGCAATAAATCCCACTTTACTTCAATTCAATTCAATTTCGTCCCCGGTTTTTTTATGAAAAATAATCCCTTATTCGAAAATTAAAAGTCATCGTACTGATTATTTTAGATTCATCTTTAATTCAATTATTAAATTTATCTTTCTCAGTTATTATAGAAGCAATCAAATGAAACAATAAGAATAAAAAAGTATTTCGCTCGAAAACTTATGGCGAAATCTGAGAGCAAGGTAAATAACATAGAGGGCACTACTATCGGTGTCTTAGATGGGAACGCGAAATGACGGTTCGAGTTAAAAGCGATAACAAAATATTTCTTAAAAAATGTTAATTCTTATGTGTGTTTCTAATGTATCAACATGGTGAAATTTCCTAAGTATTCAATAATTTATGAAAGATGCATCTTATTTAATTTGTTCTATCTTACTTTAAAATGTGAGAGGAACTTTATTAGTAAAACGCTTCCTCTACGGAAAACGTTTCAAATGAACAATGTGAATAGAAATAGGGACTATTTATCTACCGATAATATATCAAAAAAATAATTTTATTTAATATTCCATTTTCAAAATAAGGTATGAGTTTGAATGATTTTGTTTTCTTAGTTTGAAGATTCACAAAAATTGGATGAGTTTCAGAGTCCAGAAGTTGCGTAGGTTTCAGTGGGAGACACCATTTCGTAGTTGAATATGGTTAGAGATATTTGCCATTATTGTGAGCGTATTCGATTTGGCTTCTGCCCTAGTAGCACACTATATTGCTCAATATTGTAAAAATCACTGTACAAATTGATTTACAATATTGTGTCAAAGTAAAATGTAAGACTTTTCCATATTGCTCAATATTGGATTGCAATATTGTACAACGTAGTTCCCAATATTGTACAATGTAGTTCCCAATATTGTACAATGTAGTTCCCAATATTGTACAAAGTAGTTCCCAATATTGTTTAATGCATTTTCCCAATTCTATTTGTATTTAATTCATAATTTATTTTTTACCTACAGTTGCTACCACTATGTTAAAAAAAATACTACATATTTCCCACATAAATTATACTTTTGTCTAAATTTTTTTACCTACCTTTCAAATTATTCTACTACAGAATTACTAAAATCTGAAACATCGCACAAAAGTAGCATAACTCCAAAATGTTCTTCGAGTGTGATCACGTAGGTAGTGACATAAAATTGCAAACTATTTTAGAAATATTCTCAAATAAGAAAATGTTTATTTGATCCAAGCTTCGTTTAATGATTATTGTATCTTACTCTCATTATCATTGCTTAAGGCCATTAAATCATTTTTTAAAAAAGTTCACCAATAACTGCAACAATCTTAAAACTTTCAGACAAACTGCAAACCCTAATTAAGTATGTGTTGGGTAATAGGGTAGGTGCTCCAGTTTTGGCCACATTAAGAGAAAATTTGAAATGGAAATTTCACAGTCGATGACTGTTTAAAGCATATTAAATCATACTTATACTATTCTTTAACAAATTTTATTAACTTTCTGCAAGTTATAAATTTTTTCTGAAGAATTTTTTAGATTTTAAGTTATGAATTTTTAAATAAATTGACCCAATTTGCACCAGTTTTATCCACTTCTCTGTACCAGTTTTGGCCACAATAATATTATATTTTAGCTGTCATTTTAATGAATTTTAAGCAAAAATAAATAATTTTTATGTAATATGTATTTTAGTATATTATTTTCTGTTATTTTAAATAGGATTTTTTTTTATGAATTTATAAATATATGTAATAAAATTTACCTAAGCTGATTTTAGTTGCAGATTTCTGTTTTAAAAAAGAAACGGGAATATAGAAAACAATAATTTAATTTGGTTGATAAAATACAAACTGTATATACTTAAATAACTTTTTTTAATAACATATGAAACAAAAAGTGGGAAGAGGAATGAACTTACATTGCAAATATTTAAAGCATAGGTTTTTTGAAAGAAATCTTACAAATCAAGAATTTGCATTATTATACTCACTAACAATATCACAAATATATATTTTTATAATTTTAATTGCAACATTAATCAAATTCATCAGAATCATTTTTAAAATTAGAGCAATCCAGGCACATAAAAGAATATTCCTCATTACTCGAGTCCGGTGTCTCAAGTTCAAATCTAACCTAAATGTGAGGTTCTAGCATAAATGTGAGGTGAATATTCAAAATGGAGATGTTTTTGCCATTCCATTTTGAATGGCCTTGACTGCATTAGCAACTTTAGGTGGTAAGTAGCAAAATCTTTTTATGGAAATGCTACCTGCCTTCTTATTTTTTAATTCAGGTCATAACTATGTAAAATGAAAACAAAAATAAATCAGTTACTTTTATTTTAGAAAGAAAACTAAATTAGTTGCTTTTATTTTAGAAATAAAACTAAGTTAGTTGCTTTTATTTTAGAAACAAATCTAAATTAGTTTATTTTATTTCATCCAGATGTTCTTAAATTTATGCAGTGGCTAAAAGTACAATAATGAAGTATGTGGCCAAAACTGGAACACTACATGTCCCACTTTTGGCCACTTGCATGGCCAAAACTGGCACATATAGTAAATTTAAAGCACCAGTTTTGTCCACCACCCATTTAATCTTAAAAATAATTAATTTTGATATAAAATCAGAATAAATAGAAAGCTTTCCTCATAAACCCTAAGGGTAATCAGTTTTAGATTAATCATCTAATTCTGAGAGCTTGATGACGAAAAACTGCAAAACCTTGTCCTTAACTGTTGTGAGAACACAACACGTGATCATGCAAATGATTTTTTTACAAATCACATGTTTGAGAAAAATGAACCAAACCGGTTGAAATTATTAAAATAAGGATTGTTTAAAGTGTTGGAATTCTTTTTATTGGTTAATTTGAAATTACTGGTTAATTATTGGAAAAACGGATCCAATATGGCTAAAACTGGTGCAATGGCCAAAAGTGGAACATCTACCCTATTGTAAGTTCACTGCAGAATAAAAGTTAAGTGAAAATTTCCTTATATTTTTTTTAAAAATGTAGTTGAATGTCTGTGAGACGAAGAGAAATTATAACTTGTTTTTTATGAATTTTTTAAAACTGTAATTTGCTTTTGCAAAACTCATTCGATAAATAGTTCAATTCCATTTAAGTCAATAAAATATTTTAGCAGTTCACACACTTTAAAAAATGCACTTAAAATACACTATTGCATTAATTGTTTTGGAAAATTTTAATTTCTACAGGCAAGTGCTCAACTGTATTAAATGCAGTTCAGAAATTCTAGTTTTTAAAATACATAATCATAGTCTAAATTTCTAATTTATATTGAATTCGAATTTGGTTCTGAAGATGTTAAAAACTAAAATTTTCAACAGAAAAAATGCGTGAAAATTGATGAACACCAATTCTCAAGTCATTTAACATTTAATTTCTCTTAGACAGTGGCGCTAGCAAGTTTCGACCTCGAAATTTACCAAATATGTCATTCTGATATGGACTGAAAGGAAACCAATCCCTTTTATAATGACAACAATGTAAACAATATGGTATATACTGTATTTTTAACTAGGTTTTTTCCCTCGATATGTTATTAATGCTACATCAAAACGACATAATTCTGAAATAACATTTTTCTTATTAAGGTGATTTTTCTTCTAATTGAGAAATAATAATAAGAAAAAAAATTGGATCAGCATTTAAAATCATGACTTTTTTTTTTGTTCGTTGTGTACCAACGATTTCAAGATTTGAAAAGATAATTCAAGAAGTTTAAAGTATTTTTCACAATATTATTACATTTATATAGTCTTTTTCAAATAAATTTCTTTAAGATCATATAATTTAAAAAAAAAAAAATCCGCAGGAATTATTTGAAAGTAATAGCGAAGGATATCTTTAAGATTATTTTTAATCTCAAGTTATATTACTGAGCAATAAAGCTATTAAAATACAGTACTATATGAATTTTAAGGAACGGAGCAAATTGTATCAGCAGTAATATTCCAAATGAAGAAGCAATTTAAAACACTACGGGAACAGAACAAGAAAAAAAACGGTAACTCATCATTTTACTTACAAAAATGTTACAAATTTTTCGCTAATTCAATCCGTATCTGATTAAATGTTTGGAAACACATATTAATTTTAACCCCTTAACATACAATGACGTCTCTGACTCAAGCATCGAATTACAGAATTTTTGTTATTTAAAACCGTATTTATATCAAAGTAACAAATAATTTTAAATTCAGAAATCATTTGGACACGCTTAAACGTCCTAAGTATCCTTTGTCATCTTAAATATTCATAAATATCCCAAATGGGCGGTGGCATCTTATTAAGAGGCTAAATAAAATCGTATGCCAAGGGGTTAACTTGTTCTCATCTCCAGGAATCCTGGATAATACCGCAAAACTTTCGAAACATAGGCTTCAAAATGAATACTAAATAAATTTGCAGTAAATTTCAAAAAAATTAAATATTATTACAAGACGGAAGTGTCAGATACAATAACATGGCTCCTAGTTTGAATATACGGTCGACGAAAGATGTTTCTGAGGGCGCTGCGATCGTTAACTAACTACAGACTACATTGTTAACGGTTTTTTTTTAAATGAGAACTAACTTGTACGAAATCTGTGATCGTGTGTGTGGCTCTTCTCTGGAGCAATTTCCTTCGACAGTTTACTTTAAAATAAATACAAATTAAAAATATAGTCTTCCAGATCTTATTTTGAAAATGCAATATTATATAACAGTTTTAGTTCTTTGACATGAGTACACAAATAATCCCTTGTTTTATATTTTTCATTTGAAACGCTTGCCATAGAATTTAGAGGAAGTGTTTTACTAAATAACGTGGTCGTCTAAAGCTTATAAATCACCAAAATCATATCAGTACCGCTAATATGTATTGTTGAAGTCTAAAATTTTGTCAAAATGGTCCGACATATCACTATAAGCAATGTGTGAAACTCCAAAATTCTCAAAATGCTCTTAATATTTTTAAAAAATCAAAAAACCCAAAATATTCATTAAATTTCGTTAATTTCTTTTAGTACGTAACGATGAAGATAGATGGCGCCCAAAGTGCTGGTGAGATATGCTCTTGGACTCTTTCATAGTAATAAAAGCTAATTTGGTTCATTTTTGAAGAAAATAAATATGCATGAAGAGTTTTAATAATAGTTTCTCAACGGTTAAAGATTCTTTTTAATGAAAAAACGTCTAATTTTTTTGAAAACCGATATTTTGTCCTGTGTGTATAGTAATTCGGCAACCCTATGCGGAAAACCTTTGAATACAACGATTGGGTCTCTTTAGAACGTGAAGAGTCCCTCCCTCCCTGCTGCCGCGTAATTGCATTCTTCTTTCCAAGGTCGGGTGGAAGTTTTATTGCAGTTTTTTTTTTTTTTTTTTTGGGGGTAGAGAAGGGGATTCTTTCGTTTCTGCTGCTGCACTGCGATTAACCAGATTTCTTTTGTAGCACTCTTATTATATGCAGTGGCGGACTGGCGAGGTTGCCAGCTTGCCCGATGGCAAGTGGGCCCCCTTAAATAGAAGGCAATTTGTGCCCCCAAGAAATATGTGAGAGAAAAAAGAACTCTTTCTCTAAAGCAAATAAATAAAATAGCCCTGTACCCAAGGTCCGTGTTTCTTATATAATATTTAACTTACGGAATTTAAAATCAAATAACCTTAAACATAGTTTCGTTATTTTAAACATAGAAAATTAAAGGGTGTTAAAAGGGATTTATTTTAAAAACGCGGAAAAATGAAATATATAATAAAAAAATAAATTAAATCTATAATTATTAAATATTATAGATTTAAATTAATATAATTAAATATAAAAAATTAAATACATATAATTTATTAATGTAATTAATGTTACGATTATAGATATGTGTGGGCCCTCACTGACACCTGGCAACCACTATTTTCAGACCCAGTCCGCCACTGATTATATACGTTAGTTAACTCCATCTATCTCGCTGTCTATACTCTTGTAATTATCATCAATAATAAATTTGATTTAAACAAGATGTAAAGATTTAATTAAATATAATGTACAGAAGATTATTTTTGATAGTTATTCTAACATTTGTGGCTACTTATATAAATTATTTTCTTGATTGAAACTAATAATCACATCCCTTTTTCAAAGTTGCGATACAATAATGAAAGAAAAAAACGTGCTATTTATTGAAAGTGTCAAACGATAACTTTACCCTTGGGTACTAAACTCAAAAGAAAAAGAAAGTAAATATTTGTCATCGAAATAAGAATTGTGCTTACAAATAAACACAGCGACGAAAACACAAAATTCTTCTCCATGCAAATAAACATTTGATAGAACTTAAAGAACAGTTACAATCATACTAAAATTATCAAACACAATTTTTTAAATTCTCCATATTTTTAAATACAGTAAACATTTCTAGAAAATTTTTTTCATTTGCTAGAAAATAAAAATATTTACATTTCATTTTTAATATGGGTCATTTCGTGCTGTGTTTAAAAATTAAACACACAAATTAAACATAAACTTGGCATCAATGAATCGATGAAATTCGTTCAGGTAATATTTTCTGAAGTTGTCACCATAAATAATCGAAATTACAAGATAAACGATTATCAGTGTAATAATACTGGAGTTTCTAATTTACTCTGTGTTATACTGTTGTTTCATATAAGATTGACGTCCATTTTTAAGCTACACGAGGGCGGTTTTGGAACGGATTTCGTAATTTTAATCTTTCCATTTTAAATGTACCATTCTCCAAACTCACACTCCACACTAACGTGAGGATATTATTTTCTGCTATAACTAGCAAGCATTGACTCTAGAAATAGTTGAAATTTCAAGATAAAGGAACGTCAATGCTAGATTTCCAATTTACTCTTTGTCTACTCTCTGTTACAGTGTTGTTTTATATTAGATTATCATCAAGGTTTTAAGCTATACGAAGGCAGTTTTGGAACATACCTCGTAATTTTGAATGTTGACCAATGACGAGAACAAATGAGTTGTCACGCCATTTTCCAAACTTCCACTCCACACCAACGAATAGTGGTCCAGTTTCGGTTTGTAGCGCGACATATATAGAAATTTCGAGGTAGGCAAATGGCTTTAATTTCTTGAGGGTCGGTAGAGAACCGCTTGGGACTCTGAAAGTCATAAATTGTTTTATATAAATACGCAGTCTATATATAAGGAGGGTTCACGAAGGTTAAGGTTGAGTTGGGGAGAATCTTTCGAACACTTGAGTCTCGTTTCTGTGAGACTTTGGATTTCATTCTGTAAAGTCTTAACCCCTTCAGACCTGGTATCCGTTATACCGGACACCAACTTTGAACATCTCCTATTAATTCAATAATTGACAAAACTGCATGCTGTTTTTTTAATTTGATTCTCGATTTTCTTAGAAATATAATCGTTGCAAGAATTTTTCGTTTTGGCATGGAATCATTTTAGTTTTTCCAAAAAAAAATCGAGGAAATCATCGTCCTTTCCAAAATGAAGCTCGGTGGTGAATTTTGTTTTTCAAGTAATTTCTTGTTTTTAATCCTTTTTCACCATTTAAAAGGCTTCTATAATATTTTATTACCCTTTGACAACCATTTTAAAGTGAAATTTGTGTGATTTTTCTTCTTTTTTTAGTTGAAATATTCGGTATTGTCCTGATGCCGCACATGGGATAACTTTTTTAATTTTTCATCTACAGGCTTGAAATTTCATTTATGCTTTAACCTTTGGAGTAGTACACAGTACATCAAAGGAAGAAAAAAAATTCTAACTCCATTATTTCTAGAATCTCAAAATTTTATTACATTTTAAAGTTTTGAACCAACTTTTACATCCATAATTAAAAGTTACTACATGCAAATTTCGAATCAATGAAAATCATTTAGATAATATCGCTTCTGAAGTTTTCACAAGAAATAATCGAAATTACAAGATAAAAGAACATCAATGTAATCAGGGCTGTCTTATCCAATGGGCTTATTAGGCTAGAGCCCAGTGGCGACAATGATCCAAAGGCGCCAAATTTACTACACTGATTTTATTTAATATTTTAGTTCTGTACCAGAATTTAGTTTAGTTTAGTTTAGTTATATTAACGTCCCTTTTTGACGCAACATGATGGTTATTTTGGGATGGAGCTGGTCATTTTGAACCGCAGTCAGATAACGAGGACAACACCTGAGCTGGCACCTCCCTCTCTAAACTTCTGCACCAAACTAACGGGATCTGAACTATTATTCGATTATAATTTTAAATATGAAAAAGTTCAAATTTATATTATATGAACTTTAAGGCGTTAATCAGAGAGAACAAGTGACTTTTTTCTCTCTCTCTTTTTGGTCTCAAATTATTTTATTTGGTAAGTATTTTCTTTATGGGTAGGTATTTTTTATTTTATTTTCCTGAAGGCCTCAGGCGTTCAAATTTGTTGTATTTTTCGGACTCGGGGAGGTCTAAAACGTGGAGATTCGTCAACATCTCGAGTTCGAATTTTTTGACGATTGCAAGACTTTCTCCTTATACACTTCGTAAACGAAACAGTAAAAAAGTTGGCTTGCAAGTAAGGAATGGAATAAGGATATTAATTTTAATTTTTTATAAATGCTTTTACTGAAAATTGTAGCAGTAAAACAGTTCGTAATTTTCTTTTATAATTTTGAATTTAATTATATAATTGAAATATGTTTCTTAACTGTTTCTGCTTATTTCATTATTGATAATATTTAATGATACCAATTCAGATATGTGTCACGTTGATAGAGAATCCTATGAAAATAAAATTATCAGCTTCGGGTTGTACTTTCAAGGAATTCAATTGAATGAAAAGACAGCATTAAAGTGATTTGGAATTTAATTTGCTTTTATGTCGTAAATTAATTTTTTTTGTCAGAGTTAAATATTGTTGCATATTTAAGTCCTTTTTTTTTTACTCTCATTTATATTACAAGATTTTGAGAAGTATGCAGAACAGAAATACGTTTTAGATGGAAAAAAATGAAACAATAATATTTTGGATTTTAGAGAGTCATGGTTCTAACTTATCAGAGATTATTCACGTCTCTCCTTCCTGGCCTATCATCTATGCATCATATTTAATTCGATAGGTTTAGTTTAGTTATATTAACGTCCCGTTTTGAAGCAACACGAGGGCTATTTTGGGACGGACCTCGTAATTTTGAACCACGGTCAGATGACGAGAACGACACCTGAGCTGGTACCCCCTCTCCAAACTTCCACGCCACACCAACAGGAGGATGTTTGACCACTACGTATGATTTAGCGTGCAACAGGCCCCATACACGACGGATCTTCAGTGGAATTGGGTTTCTTTATATATATTATGAATGCTAATCCAGAATGTGTGTGAAAACGACACTCTTCTATTTCTTATAGGTTTTACTGACAATGTATGAAACGCCGGCATTCTATAGAATGCCGGTCATTTTTAGGCAAAGAATGAAATATGATATTTATTATATACTTTCCATAGGCATTGTATATAATACCTAGCCATTCTATAGAATGACAAATGTTGTTTAGGCAAAGTAAGAAAAAGATCATAAGGCTCTATTATTTACAAGACGTGCATTCCTCAAAAATGCAAATGTTATTTTGAAAAAATAAAAATGCCGTAAAAAATCTTTTATTCAAAATACGTAAAGTAAATTGAAAGTTACACATATTCAAGTTTTTGTCTTTTTTAGTAAAAAAAAACAAAATAAAATGTGAACCTACATGTTACATCAAGGAAGGAAATAATTTTATTTTGATTTGCACTTAATTTTATTTCTTATAAAATTGAATGGACGATTTCTTTCATACTTTGCCGCTTTGTCATTTGGGTTTCAATAGAATGCCTAGGAAACGTGCGTGCCTTCCAGTTTTCTGCATTCTATATTCCGGCAACATGTGGATTGATTTGAACTTCCAATTTTCTTTAAAGTATTTTCTGTAAAGCATGGTTCTTTCAAGGCATAATTGCAACTCTTTTTATGTTAGTAAATAATATATGTATAAAAAAATTAAATTAAATTTAGCTTTGATAAAAAAAATCTTCACATGGTGTCATGAAAACTCTAACAAGAATAAATCTAGAAACTTGATATTATTCTTTTTTTGTTAAGTTTATTTTAATTTTATTGTTCATACAAATTAAATATAAAATATTTGAAGTAAAGCATACTGCTACGAAAAAAAATGATAATTTATATGTAAAAATGTTTTAAATCACTTATTTTACTTTAATATTTATCTTATGATTATAATTACGGCTATTAAATTCAAAAGAATAATTGGAATTGCAGTATTATTTTGTTAACTTAAAAAAGGAAAAATTAAATAAATTTTAGCAAAAAATTATCTTTAGCTCATTTTCAACATATTCACAGTTTCGAGTTGCAACTTCGGTCTCAAATTTTTTATTTTGATAAATATAATTCTAAAAATGGCTTTTACGAAGAAAAATGGCAATCTGCCGTAAAGCATCCTACTATCATTTTGTTGCGAAAGGAACACGTTTAACGGTGAAGGGCTTATTCACCCACCCTCTTTGCTGTTCACGCTGGTGATTGTCGTTCACTCGGAATCCGAGGATCCGGATCCTCAAAAGGACGACCGGATCCGATTCCGACCAAAAGGAACGGAGAATCCGCAAAGCGATCCGCATCGGATCTGATGAATCACGGAATCGACGTCTACGTTCCTTTTAGCGGATTCGTTCCTTTTAACCGCTGAAACGAATCGGATCGCGCTGGAAATCCGCGGAATCGGAATCGCGCTGAATCCGCGGAATCGATTCGCGATGAATCCGCGGAATCGATTCTGATAGTCCGCGGAATCGGATTCATGTAGTCCAATTGGATTCACTTCTATTCCGCGGATTCTGAATTACTGTTACTTCCGATTCAGAATCAATATTTATAATAATTTTAGAAAAATTATTATAATATTTAAAAAACTGAAAAAAACAAAAAAAATAATATTTCTTGTTATTTTCATCATGTTTTCATCTCAGCTCTTCACACCGCATATTTTAATTTTTGAAACGTTTTAATCATTCCGCCCCAATTAAAAGCTAATTAAAACGCTATAACTTCTATAGTTTTAAACAAAAAATCAGAATCAGCACAATTTTATTAACTATCATAGCTTACCCGGTTCCATTTAGATTTTTTTAATCTTCAAATTTTTTTTTGTATTTTTATTCTGTTACAGACTCTAAAATTTTTTCCGCTATTTTAAGCCTTTTTCCTTTTTCACTAGGTTTGGTAAATAAGCTGATTTCATAGAACATGTAAGACTTCTGTTTAAAGTGAGTCCTGGTGCTCTAACTCATTTCATGACCGTCTTCGCCCTTTTAATTAAAATCACCCCCACTTCAATCTGCATGACCAGAGAAGTTTATAAACTCATTTCGTGCTTTTAACATTAATTACAATAGTACCATATTATCCCAAACTTTACCTTTTCTCAGCAATTTTCCCTCTCTCTCTATGTTTTAATGAATCCCCCAATTAAAAGCTAATTAAGAGCTATAACTCCGTATTTGGCAAATAAAATCAGAATCAGCACAATTTTATTAACTACATCCACGACGGTTCCGTTCAGATTTTAACCTTCATTTTTTTTTTTTTTTTTTTTTGTATTTTTATCCTATTTAGGACTTTGAAATTTCTTCCGCTATTTTAACTTTTTTCTTTTTTCCGCAGGCGGTAAACAAAGCTGTTTCGATGACTATAGCTGAGACTTCTGGTTAAAAGTAGTCCTGGTTACTCAATTTCGCGACCATCTGTCATTTATAAAATCCTCTCACCTGCAATCTGCGTGGAACAAAGAGTTTCGCAACTCATTTTTGACTTTAATATTAGCCACCAAGTGCCAGATTCGAAATTTCACCTTTCTCAACTGATCGGCTCTCTTTCTATTTATATTTTAATTATTCCCCAATTAAAGTTTATTAAAATGGTTATAACACCTGGATTTTTACTAAAATCAAAAATTTCAAGTTATGCTCACTCATCTAATATGTTCTGTTCACTACAGTTGCATACTGAAAAGTTGAAAAGCTTCATTTATAGCGTTGTTCGGTCTGATTCAACATAGGAAATTTATTCTCTTTAGATAAGCATTTGTTTTTGACACGTTAGCATTTCAAAGTATTTTATTTGTAAATTTACAATCACTTGATCATCCTTGAGATCCGTATATCTGGATTAGTTATGAAGGTTTGTTGGAGTTCACAAATTTACATAACCTCAGAAATAAGCTGAAAATAAATCCAGTTTATAACTTAGGATAAAATTTTCCATCAGAATAATGAATTGAAGTTGTATCATGTAATATATATCTTCCTATACTTTTCTCATATTTCGACCACTCTGTGACTACAGACAGAGAAAAATAGTACCAGAAGCCATCTCTGATATTCACTATAGCGGATTCATTCTCTCAGAAGCCAACATAAACTAGCTAACAAGCCATTTCCTTATCAGTTTTATGACACATCGACTCTCAATTCAAGTTTGAATACTTGTAATCTGTCTAATAAAATCTTGAGGTTATTCCTTGTTCATAAAAACCATTTAACTTATCTATACACGAAATCATATTTTTTTAGATTGAGATGGACTTTAATTTAGAAATGACTTTTATAAAATTATTCCAGACCTTTTTTTCATTCAGCTGACTCATTTATAGCCAACAGTCCTGTAAATCTGTATTAGATATTTAGATTGTTAGATTTTGCTGAAAAAGTTCTAAAGTTTCATTATTTGTTTGAAGTACTTTTAAATTTATATTCTCAATTTTTTATACTCGAAACTGAAATGAGCTCGAATGTGACCTGCAATTAAATGTTTCTTTATTTCTGTTTTTAGTAATATTTGCTAAATAAAAATTGTTACGGAGATTAAGTATAAATCAATAAAAAAATTATTTGGTAGAAGTTGTTGAGGAAAAGGGGTCCCAAAACTTGCATTGTTTGTGGTTCTTACAGCGCTTATCGGATTTATAACAAATAATATGAAACCTGGTGGTTAAGGCTGTTTTCTATACATATCCAGTGGCGGATTTCGCACAGGCGTTAGAGGCGGCCGCCTCGTGCCTCGAGACGATAGGGGCCTCAAAATCCGCTAGAAACATCTATGCTAAGCCGATGGCGAACTTATGATGTTGCAGTCTTGTTTCCAGTATAATCCTCTCCTCATTGAAAAGTTTCTCCTCTTTGCTTTAAAAAAAATTAATGGTAACAAAAGCAAACAACGAAACATTGGGGGACATAAGACACTTAATAAATAAATTAAATACATTCCTAGATTATAGTTCGTCGATAACTATTGGAAGATTCAAATTTTTTTAAAGTATCATTTGTGGTAAAACCTTCATAATGTAGCTTCTCTTAGGTGCAAGTAAATCACCACTACATAGGTAAGCTTTCTGTAATGGATTTTAATTTCAATTGGAATTTTCATATAATTGCCCTATGTTTTCTGGCTTTGAACTTTTGAAGAAAATTTACGCTATGTCCCTTACATGCAAGTAAAATTTATTTAATGCAAATAATCATATTACTCTAATATTCATAGTATGAACTTCAAATTTTAATGGAACACTTCTGTAACATATTTTCAAGTTTTCTGTAAGCTTTGTATTATTTGATGGAAAACTCTGCATGTTATAAGCAAAAAAACATGCTGGAAAATTTAATATTTTTTAAGAAAACCTTTATAACTTCCAAAATATACTTGTTACTTTTACGAAAGTGTATGTAAGCAATGCACTTATTAAACCAAACCATCGATGAAATTTGTAAATCATTATCAGCTTTCTGTGGAACGGGGTAGCCCAGATTTTTTTCTTCTTCATCAATTTCTGGTCAGTCCTTTAATTGCCGTCGTGACCGAATCTTCCCTGTAAACTGAGAGTTGAAGCCTCTTCTTTACATGATCGAAGTTCTAGGAAAATCCTTTCAGCCTTTCAGGAGATTTGAAAGTCATTGGTTTATTTTACGATTCACATTTTCATTTTTTTAACAAGAGAACTTTTTAGAAGAAAGGAACGATGAAAATGGTTTTAATAATTTACTGTGTAGAGCTTAAACTATATAAAATTTTTAAAAAATTATCTTAATTTATTTCAAAGTGCTGTTTAAAAAAAATTTCGGGAGGATACTTTTATTATTTCCCTCCTTTTTTGCCTGTATTGTTATTAGAATATACCATTCTGTCCTTTACGACAGAGTTGATAAGAGAAATGTAAGAAATACAAGAAATGTAAAATTGTTCTCAGTTTATGGTAAAATTCATTATAGTTTATAAATATAAGTTGGTGATTTATGAGCTCATTTCTCCTTTTTAACTGAATAAGTTTCCTTTATTAAACGTAAATAAAGAAAAAAATATTTATTAAAAACAATTTTGAAATGTTTTTCCTATTTAATATAAAATTTGAATGCTTGGACACTGTTATGTCCAACTCATCTAGATAGATGCAAAAACCGAAAGAAATCATTACTATTCAATTATTTTGTATTATCAAACGAAAAATATCTCTGTTTGGAGTAAATTGAAAAAGATAAAGGGAAGCAAAGGAACTTTAATTTCTTTATCTATTTGATATAGTATACATATAATGTTATGAAAAATGACATAGCATATAGACTTTAACAAAGCTAAAGTACATTATCTGATCAAAAGTATCCGGACACTTTAGGATATTCATATTTTTTAGAATTTCTCCGGAACCGGAAGGCTAAACCGACTGCCCTGTAACTTCTACCATGTAAAGAATAGATTCTAACTCACATTTTACAGTAAAGATTTCTGTCACGAGAGCAATTGGGGGGGCACCAAAAAGGGATGAAGGCGAAAATGGAGTTTGACATATCCTGTTCCACACAAAGCTAATGACGCGATGTAACTTTCATCAATGGTTATGTTTGTGCATAATGTTTACATGCATTTTCGTAAACACAGCACAAATATTCTGGAAGATATAATGGTTTTCTCAAAAAAATCCCAAATTTTCCCGCCTGTATTTTGCTTATAAAATGCAGAGTTTTTCCACCAGATTATACAAAACTTACAGAAAAAGTGGCAATATGTTAGAGAAGCATTGCGTAAAATTTTGGGATAAATAATTTGAATATGAAAGAAAATATGAGTATTTGTAGTAAATAATTTTTTACTGCGCATGTGCGAGATATATATGTTTCTTTCAGAGGTTCAAAGGCAGATATGTAGGACAACTTATATAAAAATTCCAGTCGAATACCATTAAGATTTAGAAGATATCGGCATTGCAGTCAACAGAATTTCTACTTTTTTCTAAAAGAAACAAAATGATGAGGTTGTATCCACAAACTAATATTTTTTAAACTTGAATTTTCGAATAATTTTTTAGAATTTTACAAAGATTGAATGTGCTGAATACCCAGGAATACTTATAAATAAAATTCATAACTTAAATTGCAGTTCGACGATTTTTATCTGCAGATTCAAGTTTAAAAAATATTAGTTTGTGGATAAACGCTCACCATTTTGCTTCTCTTAGAAAGAATCAGAAATTATGTTCACTCCACTGCCGATATCTTTCTAAATCTTGATGGTATTGGACTGGAATTTTCATATAAGTTGTTCTACATATCTGGCTTTGAAGCTGTGAAAGAAAAATTACACTATATTTCGCACATGCGCAGTAAAAATTTATTTATTACAAATGCTCATATTTTCTCTAATATTAAAAGTATTTATTCCAAATTTTTATTCAATGCTTCTCTAACACATTGTCACTTTTTCTGTAATTTTCGTAAGATTTGATGGAAAACTCTGCATGTTATAAGCAGAAAACAAGCGGGAAAATTCGGAATTTTTTAAAGAAAACCTTTATATCTTTCCGAATATTTGTGCTATGTTTACGAAAATGCATGTATATATTACGCACATTAAACATAACCATTCGTGAAAGTTACATCGCGTTGTCAGCTTTCTGTGAAACAGAATGGGTCAAACACCATTTTCGCCTTCATCCCCTTTTTCGTTGCCCCTAATTGCCCTCGTGACCGAATCTTCACTGTAAAATGTGAGTTAAAGTCTATTCTCTACATAGAAGAAGTTCAAGGACAGTCGGTTTAGCCTTTCCGGCGAAATTCTAAAAAATGTGAAAATCCGAAAGTGTCCGGATACTTTTGATCACTTAGTGTATATTCTTTGTAAAAATGAGAGAAAATAAATGTTAGAAATCATATAAACAATACAAGAATTAGCTTCAAACTGAACGACGAAGATAAACATAGACCTAGAATTAAAAGCATAAGTAAGTTATTTTAACTTACACATTTGTATCATTAATAGAATTTTTTTAGGAGGGGGCCTCAAAATAATTTTCGCCTCGGGTCTCATATCGTTAAAATCCGCCACTGTACATATCTATTAATAAAAAAAGCGAATAGCGAATGTGCATTTGGGGGCACCGTGGAGTCAAAACTTTAGTGAGTTTATGTTATTTTTTAACTCTCTAAGCCCGGCAAAAGTGATAATTTCTGTGTCTCAGAAGACCGGGTAGTTTTTCATTCACGGAAGCAGAATGAAATCCCCTATTCCTTTACAGAAATTCCAGGAAATGGAGGCCCTCCGCTTCCGCGCGGCGACATCAATTGTGAACAATGAAGCGACAGGGAGTGGAGGAGAGGTCTGGTCATTTGCGGTTTTAAGAAATGGCTTTTAAAAGCCAGCATCGCATTGGAATATTTTGTCTAATATAAGATGTTTGCTCTTCATTTAGTTGACAGAAAATATAACAATAGAGCAATCTGATACAGGAAATTATCGATTGAAACAACTAATATTAGCTTACCTGATACTTTTTCACAAAATTATTTTGTCAATTATTATGAATTCTTTCTATGATAAAAGTGATATATTAAATTTATTGCTGCTGATTAACTTCATTTCAGTCATTTTTTAAACACTTTTTGTGAAATGTATAAAAACCATCCAATTATTAATACCTTTTAAATGTATTGTATAACACAAAATTTAAATATTAACATAAAATTCAGATCAATATTTTTTACATGTCATCAATAATGTGGTTTACAATACAGTGAAGGAAAATATATTATTTGTCAATCTTTTTTTAATTTTTCTAAGAATATCCGTTTCATGAATATTGTGTCTTGTATTTCATTCTAAACACCAAAAAAAAGTTTAATATTCGTATTTATAAGCTTATTTATTTAACTTCTTTCTTTTTTCAAGAAAGGAATATTATTCTTTAAAACAATTTATAGTTGCAATGCAAATAATTAAATCGCTGTTTTATTATAAAGTTTCTTCCGCCTTTTTTTACAATAAAGTTTGAGAGAACAAAAAAGTTACATGAACAATAAATGGAACCATGATTTCCTTATTTATTGTTTTACAGATTCGGAAATGTATTTTTAATATTTCTTAAATTTACAAGAAATTGATTTCAAGAAAATACCAAAGATAGCTGCAAAAGTTTGAATCTGAAATAAAGAAAAATTTTCTCTATTTCGAGTACAAACGAGTGCTGGGACAAAGTATAAGAATAAGAATTGATGAAAGAAGGTCATAACCTTTTCTTCGATCAGTCATTTAATACTCAATGAATGTCTGTCCACCATTTTTTAATAGAATTATTTTATTTTATTTTTTCAAAGGAAGTCTGTTTAAGTGAAACGCACATACAGAGAGCATATTATAAAATTCGAAATTCGTTTAATTACAAAATATGTATTAAGAAAAAATCTTTAAATAACAAGTTTATTTTTAAATATTAAAATTAAAGTGGGTCTTTTATATTTTTCTTGTAAAGCTCTCACACTACGTTTTATACAATTTTGTAATAAATTAATCTCATGTGTGTACATATGGGACATTGTTGAATACGATGTTTGTGGCTCTTCAAACCTATGTTGAATAGGTTAAAAGCTTTTGTAAAAATTTATTATTTCAATAATATAATAGTTTATTTGCTTAGTATTTAAAAATAAATTTCCAATTTCAAAATATCGTTTTATAAATCGTAATTGCATATTTAACCCTCTGCGAAGCTAATTCAGTAAGGTTGCCCGAATTCAAAAAATTGCATCTCAATGCAGTTATGCAGTTTTAATTATATATTTGTATTCCATATCATATTGTTTTGTATCTAATACGAAAATTTTACTATTTTTACATGCTATTATTTAATTTGAAATGGCATATCTTTTTGTTGCATTTTACAATAATGTTTAATGTTTGCATAAAATGGAATTCTGTAATCTATTTTTCACTCAGTTGTTGGTGTTCTGAACAACTGCACTGAAATTAAGTAAAGATTCCAATGCTAATGCAATGTTTTTGTATTTTCTGAATTAATTTATCTACTATCAAAATAGCTTTCTCTCCTAAACAGAAAAAAATTGCATTCGCAACATATTATAAAAATTGCTAAACTACCTTCTTTGACATACTTCTTAGTAAAAATAAATAATAATAATTATAATTAAAATAATTATAATTTTTTATTCTTAACTCAAGATTACAATATCAAAAAACTTTTCATTAGTTAAATCTCGATAAATTGAAATTAATGGATTTGATAAAAAAAACCATTTAAAAGAAAATTTTGAGCCTGGACTTTTTTCAAATAGTCAAGAATTTTTGTTATACATGCTTAAGATAAGTCAACAATTAGAAACGCAATTTAGAAATTATTAAGAAATAATATTTCTTCCGTGTGAGTAATTTAAAGGCCATCGAAAAATATTTTTATACCTTTTGATTTTGGACACTAGGAATTATTAAAAATTTATCTAATAATAAATTGGGTTTGGAAATAAAAGAGTAAAATAGAATAAGAAGCTGAATATATATTATAAAAAGAGAATATCCTAAATTCAAATTCTCGAAAACATTAGCCTTGCAGCAACCGCGAAAGAAAGACTCAGGCTCGAACCCGGACCAGTGGGATTCGTAACACGGCGCTCTACCGACCTTGCCATGCATGAACGTTGTGAGAAAGGCATATTTAAATGATTCATAATTTGCTCAAAATTTAAAAGCATTTGATTCAACTGCCTGAAATTCACTAAAAAATTACATTTTATCAATGTACTTAATAACAGATTTTAACAGCAGTAGATCTTTGATAAATGCAAAGAGTTGTTTAATATTCCTTGATGATGATTAAAATATTTTTTACTGTATGGAGCTCATCAAGATTGAAAACTTGATATTTAATTAGAAAGAAATCTGAGCTTAAATTTCATTACTGAACGCTTCAGTAAACATATTGTTTCCATCAAATTAAATGATATTCATGGGAAGACCTAACCAGATAATAGAAATCAAAAGCGTCAAAATACTGAAGATTTTTGCAAAGTTCCATTAAATTCACTAACGAAATTTTAAATAATTAACAGAAATGTTAATTTAAAAAATAATTAATAATTATTAAAATTATAATCAATATAATTAATTATCTAATTATAATTATTAATTAAAATTAATGCCAGTACAGTGGTATCTAATTATAATTATTAAAAAATTAATATCAATGCAATTAATTATCTAATTAAAATTATATGTAATTAATTACTGTTCATAATTATATTAAAATATGAGTTCAATCAAAGTTATTAAAGTATATGGGCTGTAAATCCATTTTTTCGGAGTCGGAACGAATCCGGGATCCGATTCAGTAGCCGGACTCGGATCCGTGGATCCGAGTCCGTAAAGAGGAACGAATCTGACTCTAATTCACGTAAACGAAATTACTCATATCGATTACAACTACATAGTAATACGCCATGCATGCTCAGGTGATATCGCCAATTCAGCGTACAGAAGGTACCCAAGATTCAGTCAGGCGCATGCGCACAACGTTTTCAACTCTGAGAGTGAATGTGCAAATCATGCAGGGATTATAAAGATGCGTAGGCAAATCGCTTTCGCCGAGTTGCGATCAGCGACATCTAGTGTTGGAAGTCGACGTAAAAAACTTTTAGACGACCACGTTAAGTAAGATGTATCTCTCCCACATACTTGTATATTGTGCAAGATTTGACATGTAATATATTTGAAAAATACATTTAAAATACATTCAGAAAGAAAATATATTTTGTGATCATGGGATTAATTGTCTATGATAAGCCTTTCTCATTTTCGGATGCTTTCGCTGGCAAATTTAATCTTCTGTTACTACATGGTACAGGAACAGATTAAAGATGCAATTCGCACGCTTTTTAGATTATTTATGCTGTAGATACCGATAGCAGTGCCCTCTACGTGTATCAGCCATAATTCTATATCGAGCCATACATTGGACCATATGCATTATAGAAAAATGAAGAAACAATTATATTTTTAAAGTTTTGGAAAGACTCCGTTTAAGATAATACATTTACAGGTTCGAGCAATTTAATAATTTTTGAACAAATTTGAGTCGATAGATCTTATTTGAAAATTAAAAATTGACACCATAGAATAATTCGCAGATGCTCGGCTATTTTTTGAAACGTGTTAGGAAACCTTTTTGTAGTCGATAGGAAATTTTAACTATTTTTCTTTTATTGTTAACAATCATACTTGTTCTAACTTTGGAGGTAATGATCAGGGCAGGGCCCCAAAAAAAGCGGGGCCTGGTGAAAAGTTGATCTGCGGGGCCTTGAAACTAATTTCGTAAAACAAAATATTAATTTATTGCGTTTTGCTATTTAATACACTGCACAAATTCCCCTGCGCTAAAATAGAAGTGCCATCCTCAAAGAAGCAGTTAATGATATGTCTAGTTTTTGGGATGTCTCTAGTATAAAGGAAGAGGTCTTAAGATACTTCCTTGAGGCGTTCCGGCTTTAATAGTTCCAACTTTGGAGTGATTATAGCTGAGTTTTAGATGAAAGGTCCTATTTCTGAGAAAATGGATGAGGATATCAATGAGGTAGTGAGGAAGGTTGAATTTATTTAGATTTTAAATAAAACCATTATACCATATTCTATCACAAGAATTGCGGACATACAGGAAAAACCCACCAGTGTATAGCTTATGGTTAAAAACCCTGCGTAATGTGTTAGTCACGCGAAGCAATCCATGAATGCAGTAAAGGTTAACTCCGAATCCATATTGTTGATTTGGAATGATGTTGAGGTTGTGGCGTTCAAGTCTTGAAAGGATGACTTTTTAAACATTTTACCAAAATTGCTGAGGAGGCTAATGGATCTGTAGTTTCCTGGTAACTTATGACTTTGTCATGGTTTTGGAAACATGAGTATATGAGCAGTTTTCCAGTCAGTCGGGAGAAAGTTATGTATAAGACATTTATTGAAGACTTTGGTGATGTAGGTGATTACATGCCTAGTCCCCATTCCATATCATGAGGAGGTAAGTTTCACTAACTCATTGTCAATATAGAATGACAGTGGTATAGGTCATTATAAGTTACCTATAAACAATCTACAGGTATTTTTAGGTAAAAGTTAATGCACAATAAAAATTGGGTCTATTTTTAAACATAAATACATCAATTGAAGTTCCTTAAATTCTTCTCTTTGACCATCATCGTTATGTTTGACTAATATGTAAAACTATCTTCAGTAAATTAGGGAGTCGTTCTGTGTAACGAATCTTTAACAACTGAACGAAGGATCCAAACTTATTAACGTTTTTAGCTGCAAAATATTCATTTCGCTATCATTCTGCTTAAGACTCAAAATTTGTTCAAATACTAACTCATATTTTATGAAATGTTTCCTGTAATATTTTCAAAATCATTTCTTAGTCTTTTGCTGAAATTAATGCTTCTAGCTTGCCAAAAATTAAATAAACTGAATAATTAAATTAAAGTTGGCTGACATTACTAAATTAGTATTATGAATGTGGTGCAGAACCAGCTGTTCGCCTAAGGCTGCTATTTTGTAGTATAAAAACCATAGTAATTTAATTTTTTTATATTATTATTTAGGTTTTTTGCAAACTTCATCTTTGCACTCCCCGAAGTAAAGTTTCAGAAAAAAGTCAATCGCATATTTTTAAAGAAGGAGTGCAAAATTGATATTTGGCCAGAGCGCCATTTGTGTAAGCAGGACTCTGAGTAAAGAATGGAGTTCTTGCTTGAAGACCCACAATTTTGATATTCTAAGTGAAAACAGCTACAATTGATCTGCTTTCGTGGACCAGAGATAAGAAAGACTTGCCTTTTGCTGCATGGCAACCATTTTGACATTTGCCTTGGGAATATCTTTTTGCAGCAGATTTAGAGCTCCATAGCGGCGTGTTACATATCTGAAAAAAAATTTTGAACTACTCTCTCCATTGAAAAAACGAAGATGCTACATTATAGGTTACTTTTTTTTTAAATTTTGAAGCGGGTCCAATGACTTCTGACCATCCTGTATTTTGGACGACTTCCTCTCGACATATTAGGTCCAAAATTGGATACCTAACTACACTTTCGGTGAAGATACCACGTTTTTAAAATCATTTTAATTTGAGCGTTTTTGAATTTTCACTTTCACATACACACCAATACACACACCGACAAATGGTGGAGCAGTGAGCTCACTTCGCCCAAAATATGCAAGATATATTCAATCCAGATGATAAAACCGGATGCTACAATCCAGATGATAAAACCAGATGCTAAATTTCATCTCTCTAACTTTTCGAGTTTTTGAATTACCATTGCAAATATATATTATTATTAGCAAATATTCCTACATTTTTAAATTTAAATCACATGCAAGCAATGAGTAGCGGAAAGGGAGCAAGAATACAGTAATTTAAAATATACTTGAAATCAAGGCTTAGAAAGAAAGAGCAAAATCAAATTAAATATTGAATTTATAGACATCGATTTTAAACAAAAGTAGTTAAAATTCAAACTTTCAAACATATTGTTTAAGTAGTTGCGAGTAGAAAAATAAAAATGCTAAATTTGCTATCACCTATGCTAAATTTGCAATCACCTATATTAAATTTAAAATATGCTAACGTTTGTCCAGATTCGAACCCATGACCTTTCGGCTAGCATTCAAACGCGTTACGATCATGTCGCTCGCCCTTGACATCCAGAGGTATGTTTCATTTAGTTACTTTCTTTAGCCTCTCGCGGTTTGTTAAGATTTTTAAAGACAGCTAATTCTGCATTTTCTTCAATGTAGATTTGCATTTTGTAAATGGGATTATAGCAGATTTAAACTATTGACTTTGGGGTTTCCGTCAACTGCAGACAGATGTTTAAAATTTCGTAACATATCTTTCGGTTTTTTGGGGCTCATCAGGATCTCAAATTTGGATTTTATTGATAATTTGCCGTGAGGTTTAATTTTATGACTGAAAAAATCAGTAAATATATTTTCTCCACCAAATTCAATCAAATGATTTAGAAAGCTCTTAAAACCAAATTAATATTTTTTTAATAATCTCATCTCTATTAGCACAAGATATTGAACGATATCTCCACGATATTATTACGATATTCTGAATGCCGCACAACATAAGATATCGTATGAATATTGTAGATCAAGGTATCGTATGAATATTGTAAAAGGGTTGAGAGCAACAAGAATGTATCAAGTACAAAAAGGATATTTTAAAATTCCGACAGAAGAATAATGAATTTGACAAAACCTGCAAGTAATCCATAGGCACAGTATACTTGTAACAGTATTTCAACCGTAGGTACAGTGTACCTGCAAACAAACTTTTATTCGTAGGTTCAGTGCATGCAAATAATCACTTCCTTAAATTATTATAACAATTTTAAAAAAGTAACGATAACAAAATTAATCACTTCCTTAAATTTCTTTATTATGTTTTACGACAGTAATAACGAAAGATAAATCAATTTCTTTAAAAATCATTTTTATTACCAAATCATATTATTCGGGAGAAAATCAATCAAAATTTGGGATGACAAAAATTAAATAGAATAATGCATATTTTGTCAAATTATACCATATGATAAGCATTTTGAAGTACTACCGCAATAGTACAAAAATAAAATGAAATTTCATTAGTTCATATACAAAAGCTAAAATAATATTTTAAAATATTACAAATTGGTAAATCATTTTAATCACATTAGATGAAAGTTTTGAAAAACATTTGAAACTTGCCATTCTCATCTCGAAAAATCCTGAATAATTGAAATTTTGCAGAGATTATCGATTTATTCTTAACGTATTTGTCATAATTTCACAATATAAAAATAATAAGGTATCTGGAATGTACACTATGCAAAAAAAATTTCCATTTTCCATACAAAAGATCCAACGTGGCGTCATTTAGGTAGGATTTCGTCGGAAAAGGGAGGATTCGAAGTAGTTAATTCCAATTGGCACAAATGAGGGCGCTGCTATCGATTATCACACGCGTGCATAAACCCTCTGTATGTCCTCCTCCCTAGTTACAACGACAAGTCAAGAATAATACCTACCTTGAGTTGTCTTAGCAATGATTCAATTTTTGGCAAACATGGAGATATTGCTAAAAGCATTGCAACATTGACGTTTTCATGTCACATTCTAAACAAATGGTAATGACACTTATTTTTCAATTACCAAACCAAAATTAAAACTCCAGGTTTTATTTTAAAGATACGAAATATCTGCAAAGAGCCATAAATTAGGCAAAAAATTTAAAATTCTATATGGAAACTTTTTCTATATTAAAAGTGGTAGTACTTCTTTTATGAATGTTTAAATCTTAACTCCTAACTCTGCATTTCAATTCCGTTTTGTAAAGCTACCTAAATACTTAAATTTCTTCCAAATATAAATACAGAATGTACAAACAATCCGTAGACATTTCAAGAAACCATAAAATATAAGCCGATTTTAAAGAGGGGCACTTCATGCACATTGTTTTCAGGTAGATTCCTTATAGGAACTCTGCCTATTGCAATGGTTCCCATGACGCGACTTTCGGAAAATTTCTGCAGATCTTCACCGATCATGACCCCTAGAACCCAAAACCACCCTTCGTTAAAAAGTATATATGTATATAACAAATAAGAAACAAACATAGCAGAAATGTAAAAGCAACAAATACAACATAAACATTCATAAAACAAAATGTTTATACATTATGATTTCACTAATTTTTTAACGGTTCGTATAGATTTTACTTACCCTGATGAGCATCTATACGCTTTTACCGATTTACTACAGTCTCTCCATTTTATTTCTCAACATTTTTTGATTCTTTCACATATATATATATATATATATATATATGCGTGTGATATTTTAATTTTTAACTTTCCTAAATAATCTTAACGACACCCCATTTTAAATACTCTACTTTCAACATAATTAACGCATCTACAACTTTCCTTTCAAATCACGAGTTTCAAGGGGAATTCCCTATTCTGGGTATTTGCTGTTCTGCGCATTCTTTCTGCCTTTTTCCCTTTTTCAAGCTCGAGATGTAAGCTTTCACAACAACGAGCCGCTCGGCGTAAACTTCAAATTCGGTCATGGAGCTACGTAAAACAAGTGCTTTACCTATGAATATAACGCCCGATGCCTAAAATAAAAGAAGATCAAACAAAATTGTCTCTTCCTCTTAATGAAAATGGACTGCCTTTCCTTTTATAAAGCCTGATCTTTCATATATATATATATATATATATATATATATATATATATATAACTTTTTCCATGTTATCTTGTGAACACGATAACTGGAGTAATTTGATAAATTCTAAACCAACATGGGATATGTTGTAAGATATGCTGAAAATCCGTCGAGTTCGTAGATGGGCTTCCAGCTCAAAGGGGTGGAATGGTGTGGAAATTTTCATTTTCCCATAATTCCCTTTACAATTGAAAATGGAAAGAAAATTCAAATTATATGAATTATTGTCCTCATAGGAACAATGTTCATTTACACTTTTCGATAGCTGCAATGCTTAGAAGTATGAGCTGAAAAGTGATTTTCCCACCCTCCCTCCCCCCAACTTAAGTACGTTTTAACCTTGCTGTACCCCTTGTTGGAAAGCTCTCATCATTTGCAGCTCTTCCACCGCTTTCATTTCTTGAAGCTCTAATCGTGTGAGAATAGAGGCGTAATGTTCTTTTCCTATTATTAGTAGAGACGTATATACATAACGCTTTTGCCCATGTTATCTTAGAACATAATAACTAGAGTAATGTTACTAGATTTTAACAGAGCGAGGGATATGTTGTAAATAAGGAAAATATCGACGATTTGTAGATGGACTAACAAGCAAGTGGGGAATGGTGGGGAACTAAAATTTCATTTTCCCAAAATTCCTTTACGATTGAAGATAGAAAGAAAATTCAAAATTGGCGAATTATTGCCTCTTTATAATAAACAACTTTTGTATTGAAACTTTTTTGATAGCTACAATTTTTACCACGTTTTTATTAACTAGCTTTCTTGTCTGTCTATCTGTCTGTCTGTTCCGTACAAATTTTGCAATGAATTTTAAACTAACTTCCCGATGAGCTGGAGACTTGAAATTTTAAACTTAGCTGATGCTAACATAGCTTAAACTAGATGGCAATGCAATATATTAATTCGCTTTCTTGTCTGTTTGTCTGTCATTTCATATTCTGCATGACGCATGCGCAGTACATTTTTCATTATATCTCGAAAACTATTAACATTACAGACTTGGTTCTTGGATATATGATTGGCCCATGGGATCATCGAAGCACCCCCATATTTTAGCCATATCTTTGCGCATGCGCAGTACGTTTTTCATTATATCTCGAAAACTATTAACATTACAGACTTGGTTCTTGGGTATATGGATGGCCCATGGGATTATCGAAGCACCTCCATATTTCAGCCATATCTTTGCGCATGCGCAGTACATTTTTCATTATATCTCGAATCACCTATCTCCTCCACCATTTTATCATTTTCCCATAGTTCTGTTACGACTAAAGATAGGTAAAAAAAATTCAATTAGGCGAATTATCACCTTATAAGAACGCACAACTTTTATATTAAAAGTTTTTGTCAGCTAAAATTGCTTAGAAGTTATGAGCTGAAAAGCGATATTCAATTCCCCAGCCCCTCAATTTATCATTTCCCCATAGCTCCGTTACGATTGAAGATAGAAATAAAATTTCAAATAGGGGAATTATCACCTTATCATAACAAACTACTTTTATATTGAAAGTTGTTTGACAGCAAGAATTACTTAGAAGTTATGTGCTCCCATCAGCCGCATTCACTTCCACTTTTTGTACGGTAAACAAGCTGATATACCTGGCTTTGCTCCGGATTAAAATGCTTTCATGTCTAATATTTTTAATGTAAAAACTACTATTGTATAAAAAGTATAATACATAAATTCATCTTCTGATCTGAAACGTTTTCAATTAAAATGAGAATATCAATTGAAACAAACGAATTTTAAAAACATCTGTTTTCTCCATAAATTATTTTTAAACTTCGTTAACAATTACTAAAGTAAAAGAAAGAAGGGTTTCAATGAATATTTTATTATATTATTCATTAATTTGAAGA
>BGPR01008719.1:24281-51999 GCA_013235015.1 Araneus ventricosus | reverse complement strand
TATAAATTCGCGCCTGATCAAATGACTCTGGCTAGAATCGCAGCTTCTTGGTCTTCACTATCAATCATTCCAACTTTACATTTCTATGTCATTTTTCTTATAACAGCATTCATCTCTTGCTATTAAATAAATGACATTACAATATAAAATACGCCTGATCAAATGACTCTGGCTAAGTCATAGCTTCTTGTTCTTCACTATCAATCATTCAACATTTCTATTGTCATCATTTTCTTATAACAACATTCATCTCTTGCTTTATTAAATAAATGACATTACAATATAAGTGCGCCTGATCAAATGACTCTAGCTAAATCATGGCTTCTTGGTCTTCACTATCAATCATTTCCAACATTTCTATTTAGCAATATATTTTCTTATAACAGCATTCATCTCTTGCTATTAAAATAAATGAGCATTACAATATAAGTAAAGATGCGCCTGATCAATGACTCTACTTGAAATCATAAACTGGCAGATGCTTCACTATCAATCATTCAACATTTCTATTAACAATGTCATTTTCTTATAACAGCATTCATCTCGCGCTGTTAAACAAATGACATTACAATATAAATCACTGATCAAATGACTCCTGGCTAAAATCATGGCCCTGAAAAGCGGTCTTCACTATCAATCATTCAACGCTTTCTATTGTAATGTCATTTTTCTTATAATGACATTCAGCGCTCTTGCTATTAAATAAATGACATTACAATATAAAGATACACTCTGATCAAATGACTCTGGTTAAATTATGGCTTCTTGGTCTTCACCATCAATCATTCAACATTTCTATTGTAATGTCATCTTTCTCATTACAAGCATTCATCTTGCTATTAAACAAATGATATTACACAATATAAGTGCTTACGATCCAAGTGACTCTGGCTAAATTATAGCTTTCTTGATCTTCACCATCCAATCATTCAACATTTTGTATGTGTCATTTTCTCATTAAGTTCACATCTCTTACTTCAATAAATAAATAACTTTAATTTACACAATATAAGTGCGTCTGATCAAATGACTCTGGCTAAATCTGCTTGTGCTTGGTCTTCCATATCAATCATTCCATCATTTCTATTGTAATGTCATTTTTTCTTATAACAGCATTCATCTCTTGCTGTTAAATAAAATGACATTATAAAATACGCCTTAAAACAAAATAAATTACAACAAGACTCTGCCTTTTAGATTTTGGTCATTATTAAGTTAAATTTCAAATTAACGAACCTTCTACGTACATTTAAAATTTGCCTGACGATCATACAATAAAAGCAGCAAAGCTTTACTGTAGCATCCTTTGGCAGCTTTTTTCTAGAACCATGTTTGTACAAAAAGTGACAGCAATTCTTCATCATATATACAAAATCCATCCCTCTCGATGAAACAGATTTCCAGAAACCGAATCTCATACTCTGATTAAAGATAATTAATTTTACTTGCGTATGTGTTTAAAATTAAGACGAACATCCTACGTTATAAACAGCTTCTTTTAAGTTTACCATAATTTCTTCTGGTAATTTTCACAAAACCATTCATTGTAAGTTAGATGTACTCACTTAATAATTCTGTACTTGAAAAAGTGAGAGAAAACTTAAAATCTTGATATCTCTATCTAACAGCATTGAAAAAAGTAGAGAAAAAAACTTAATCCTTGTTATCTATACAAAATCCATCCACGTTTGAACAGACTTTGAACAGATTTGAACGTTAGTTTGAACAAAGATAAATTAATTTTACTTTCCATAAATTATTTATTTCCCTTGATGAGCATATTTTTAAATAACTATTAATTCAGCACTCCATCTACAAATATTCAAATGGCTTTCAAGGCTGACTGATGAAATTTAGCTCTTCCATTCTACTGCTGTATTAGGCCTTCAAAATCAGGACTCGATTTTTTTTTTCAATTTGCGTACGTTTAAATACCTAAAATATAATTGCAAGTAGTTATTATATTTTATTCTTATTACATATTATTTTATTTTGTTTAATGATATAGCAAAGTTTTAATACATTTATGTTTTTTAATATAGATTTAGTCATCAAATTCTTGAACTTTACATGAAGTATAATTCAGTCAGTATCAAGAGCTCAAACGAATATTTTGAAGCAAGATCCACTATCATTAATTATTACCTGCATTAACACTTAGGATAAGTAATGTTTTTACATCACTTATACTTTGAAGAATATTCTCAGGTATTATTATTAATGAATAGCATTGTGATTTTCTGTATAATAAACGTTTTAGAATCTTTCCTTGAAATATGTGGTAATAAAGATATTAGCAGATACTTCATTGTTTCCTTTAATTTGAGATTAAATAATCTTTCGCAATATTTCCTTTTATGTATATACCTTTGTTTATGTTCTTCTGTTGTGTCAGGGTGAAAGGCAGTTACAGTTGAAGGTATCAGATTAGGTTGAAAAAGCGATTTCGAAGAAAAATTCAAATTTTTCTGATCTAAAATAAAAGCCACAACTTTTAAGATTCTAAAACAAGTCTTTATTGTGCATTCTTATTCCTTGAATGTTCATTCCTTGATATTTATTTGAACTAATGTGTTAGTATTTTATTTTTAAATGCGTTTTCTGAAAAATGTAAATTCCACTAAAATTAATTTTTTACGGAAAACGAGATATCTCAAAAAATTCATTAAATTCTTTGAAATTTGTTTTTTACATGTGTCAAAACTACTGAAGGTGTAATTAAACCTCAGATTTTATGATAACTTTATTTAGTCATATTTTACAGTCACTTTCAGTTCGCAACATAGAATAAGTTTAGCGAAAAATCAATGACACCAACTTTTGAATGTTCTTAAAATACTTATTTATTAAAATAAATTTTTATTTTGCGGTCTATACATTCTAGATTTTTTTTGAAAGTGCATGCAAAGACAAAATTAACTATGTCCCATATTTTTTTTCAATTATTCTGCTTATCATAACAATGGGATTTTTTTATTAAAATTCTTGAAAAAGGGAATTATGATTTTAAAAAACTACTGATGATATACAATTTTTATTTCTAGTGTGACTATTTAAGACTATTTTGTTATTTGCTTTGTAAGTCTTTTTATTGCATGCTTTAAAAATTTTTTTCTCGAACGTAGTCTGGTTTCTTAATTTCATTTCCATTAGATTTCAGAGGAAATTTCTGAAACTGTAAAATGTAAGATAGATGTGCTCTGAATAATTCCAAATCTTGCACAAAATGCTGTCAATAATTTAAGACTGACACATACATATCAATGCTTTGACAGCTTTCCAAAAGAAGGAATTTCTATCCGTAAGCATGTGAATATAATGGTTAACGTTGAAAATAACTTTGAAATGAGTCAGCGATTCAATACTCATAGGTTGACACGCGAAAACTATCACATTGTTACCATAGTAACATTGAGGAGATGCGGCAATGATTCTAAATATGCACCAGGGCATAAAATTATTTTCGTTCCCCTCCATATATTTAGCTTTGAGAAAGTGAACTCTAGCTTTCTCTAATTTGTTTGCTTTCTCGACGCTCCTAAATTTGAGAAAGTGTCAAGAATTTCCGCAATTTATCCCATCACAAAATTCCTACAATGGTTTTTTCTTAAAAAGTATTTTAACATCTTGATGAAATCCTGCAGTTTTAGTAGGACTACCTCAAAATTTTTTCAATCGATAATTACTATTACTATATTATTTTGAGGGCATTCATATTCTAAGCTGTTTGACAAAATTTATTTGATACGATTTTTTAATTAATAGAGCATGTTACACATGATTCAAGTGTTATTAACATTAAACTTGAAAGGACGGGGAAGGAAAACTCACTTCAATTCCATTTAAGCCATTAAATCTCGGTTCAGAATTATAGCTTCGATGCAAATTGCAGCTAGGTTTATTCATCATCCTTCATCCATTTGTAATGAAAATCACTGAAATTAAGATTTATCATTCGCCGAGGTAAGATTATGTAACTAATGTCATATTTATTAACAAAATCAATGAAAACAAATTTCCAGAATAATGAAGCAGATGTGTTAAAAAATCCGTTCAATAAAATACTTATAATAATGCTTGAAAGATAAATATTATGGTTACGTTCGATGTAATTTCGAGGTGAGATGCTCCTGTTCTTAATCGGGCCATTTTTGTATATCGTGCAGGCTCCACCTATATGAGGTTTATATGCAACCAAAGAAAATGCAAAATCGCGTTTATTACGATGCACGAAACGAAGCAACGCAATATCATTTTGCAAAACAGTGTTTTTCGTGCCACATTACTAATTAACAGCCCAGATCTGTTTTTTCGGTAACTGTGACGTCATAACAATAAAACTCGCGCCATATGCCTGCGAAATAATTAAACAGCATTATTTCATTGTTAAGAGCACCTAGATTTCAGTAATTTTAAATTTAAGAATAATTGTCTCTCAAATTTTAATTTAATAAGCTCTAAAATAGTAAATAAAATTTTCTATCGATTGATATAAAATTTATCTCGCTATAAATCAACTATTTCTCGAAATTTTAAGTATATTAATCATATATTTCAAAATTAATTTCCGTTTTTTTAATATTAGTAAATTTACGTCAGTGAATATATCATGCGCACTTGATATAGTTTGGACGCCACATCTGATTATTTAATTGCAATCGTGATGATATAATGTTGATAATATTTTTTTGGCAACGTTTGACAAGCAGAAGTGTTTTGTTTTGATTAGAATTTAGAAAAAATTCTTTGAAATTTTTAACTTCAGGCTTAAATTTATGACTGAGAATTTCATGGTTGTTAGATTATAATACAATTATTAAACAACGAAAAAATATTTCATGGAATGTTGTTTCGAGGTTTTTTTGCATAAAAAGAATATGTTAACAATATGTAAATAAAAAATATTTCCTGTCATAGACATATATTTTATTGGTTTTCAATCAATATTTAAACATTTTTTTTTTGCATATATACTTTATTTAAACACTTCAAATTTGACTGGAAATTTCTCAGATATGAAAGAGCAATTTAACACCCCGTCATACCAGAACGGGTGATTTTTCTAGATAAATTGACCACATGAATTCTCATTTTGGTTAATGCACGGCACAATCAGCACATATAATACAGACAGAAACTCTTAACACTGGAGATAAAAATATAGATTAATCTATAATACACCCTTAAAATAAATCCCAAAACATCGGGATTAAATATAATATGCAAAAGAAGATTATATTGTAAGCCTGTATCCAATAAGTAATGAAAATCTCAAATTAATCTGAATGTATTTAAGTCAACAGAAAATATTTTGTTAAGATTAATGCTATTTTTTTATAATATTTTTTTGAATATTTTACTTATTATCTTCAGCGCAATTTATGAGTTCCATGTTGCAATTTCATTAAAAGAAATGTTTCATAAATGTTTTCAAACCGTTGTATTAAAACTTTAAGGCAGTAACTTTTCATTTCTGGATTCCACACAAATGGGGATAATTGTCTATTAAAGTAAAGAAAGAAGCACTATAAATCTTTGGGATTTTTTCTTCTTTAACTTGAAACAGCTAATCCCTAATGGCTGAAAAAATACTTCCTTTATTATGCAGCTTCAAGTTTTGCTTTTCTTTTCATAACTATAATTACGGAATTTTTTTACTTAATATTTGAACATATTATTGGATCCCATGAAACATTTTCGAAGTCATTATGTTTGTTAATCGTATTTTGAAACAAAAGCGCTCAGGAAAAGAAACAGAATTAAGATTATGTTATTTCTAATTTCAGATTTCTTTATGTTTTCTCTCGCTAGATGGCGTTACGCAAAGAGAAAGAAAAAAATGATCTCTGAATAGTAATTATAACTATGCCAATTTATTGAGTTTTTGGCTTAACCAAATAAAGAGGAATAACATTTGTTAGTATTGGAAATAAAAGAAATAAAATGTTTTTTTGTTAAAGAAGGCGGTGTAATTTTCTTTTATAACCCTGACTTAATATACTTTAAAACATTTGTTCTTATCATGATTTTTTTCTCATTCTTTCATTTTTTTTGTAAGCTGAAGTTAAAAATTTTTTCTTGTTATTGTTGAAAATAATAAAATCTAAGTAATTGGTGAAAAATGAGAACAAACGGCGAAAAATAAAAGGCTTTTTTTTAATAAAATGTAAATAAAATTTAATAAAAAAAAATAAAATAGCATAAACAGGAAAAATAGAATATTCTGACTTACTCTTGGATTAAGTAAGAATTAACACAAAAAAATTACTGGCGATAAAATTTCACTATATAATAAATAATTAAAATTATAACTATATATTCACTATATGATAAATTATTTTCTCTAAATTTTTAATTTTTCATTCTACAAAATGTGTATTCTTCTTTTCTATTAATTATATTTATCTTAAAAAAGGACAATTAAAAACTGATTTTAAAATAATTATTAATACACAGAAATTAAATACAAAACAGATAGAATGTTCTGAGTAATAGTTGTTGGTAAGTTTGAGAGGTATCAATAAATAGTCTAGTGCAGTGGCAGCTCGTCAGCTCAAGAAAGTTGATGTAAAAGTTGTATAGACCCTAATTTGTAGTTAAATATTGCATGATTATTTTTTGATATATAATGATGAATTTTATATAAAATTTGATAAGTTTTGAGTTATAATAAAAAAACTGGAAGAAAAATATTTTCATGTTTTTTGTCTATAACTAAAAATTAAACAAAAATTATTGCTGACAAACCTCAGGACAATCAGCATCCCCAAAAACATAGAGAAGCAAAAATTACAACTCCCCCAGAATTGGATTTAAAAAAATACTTAAAGACTGATCTACTCAGTAAAAGCCAAAAAAAGTCAATGAGGAAGTCGAGCCAAGCGAGAGCTGGGAAAAATGCAGCTCAAATGAATGTAATTTTCAGCGGAGAAAGGGTTGCTTTTCTCCCCCTTCGCTTTGCTTATTGCATTAATTTCGGATCCTCAGGAGGGGAAACACATGCTACAGCTCTGGTCTCTCTCTCTCTCTCTCAATTCTTGATTGATTTTCCGTCTTCCTTTTACGTTTTTTTTTTTTTTTGCCTTTTTTGTTGACCAACGAATTCTTAAAGTGGAAAAGTAAACCAATTAGATTAAGAACGAAAATACAATTTTTTAAAATAATTTCTGGGGACTTCATCTCTTATGGAAAAGACGCCATTGGTCTAGGGTCCGTTTACTATCTGTAATCTATAAATAGAATCATACTTTTTTTCTATGATAGGTAGAATTAACGTCCTATTTTTACTCTTTAATACCGAGGCGACTTTTTTCTTCTAGGTCCTTTAAAACCGGGACTTTTGGGGAGGAATCGACAAAAATTGGACTCTCCCAACCTGGGTGGTCATTTAGCCCTCTGCTATAACGTTCCCTTAATGCGCAGGGAAATGGGCTGTGGTTGCCAAGGATAATTGGATCCACTACCGCGCTTATGTCCTAAGCGATCGCAGAACCTCACCTTCCCTCAAAAGAAGCCAACCGCTACCAGACCGGCTTTCTTCGCTCGCTGTTAAGGATACATTCAAATAATACATGTAACACCAAGGGGGGAGGGGTTTACGGTCCTTATTTGCTTTGACAAGGGGAGGGAGTATAGTGATGCTTACGTAAGACAGTAAAATGACTTTATTTCAAAATCTCTTGTAACTTGCACAAATAATTTAATTTAAAAAATTAAATTTGAAAAAAATTAAATTGGCAAAAGAAAAGATTAAACTTGATTTTTTGTAAACTTGAAATTGTAAATAAATTAAACTTACATTTTTTGCCATTTAAAGCCGAGTTAAATTTTTATTTGAATGGGGATCCTAAAATTTTAAAATTAGATTATTACTGATATACGTTTTTGTAGAACAGGGGAGGGTTGCAGTATGCTTACGTAATTATAAGAGGGGTTTGCGATTTGCTTATTTTTTTGCTGACAAAGGGGAGGGTCAAAAATACAAAACAATGCTTACGTAATATTTGAACGGCCCCTTAGGGGGAATTTTTAGACCCTAGCTCGGTATGAGAGGATTAAAGGTATACGGGGAGTATTCGGTTGGAACTGATTGTTTCAAATTACAGTAGTGGGCAATCTAAATGCTTTGCTTACAATTTTCATGAATATGGCAAAATAAATTTAAATTTGTCAAATAGTACTCTTGAACAGATGGTTATATTCATCAATTTCCAATAGAAATTGCATCATCGTCTTTCTCATTGCGTCAGCCTTTAAGTGTTGAGACAGAATTATGTATAAAAATGTGAAAAAAATCTGAAGTGGTGAGGTTCCATTTTGCTTTAGTAGGGGAGACCAAGGCAAGATGGTGAATGGCTTATTCTAAGTTAATTCTGCTTTTACTTCACCACCATACGGATATTATTAGCTCTCCACACTGCCAGAAAGAAAAAATCGCACAGTGCATTCACTTCCCAATTTTCGTTTTATGTTTTATGGTGTTTGTGTTCCTTGTATGATGCGTTGTAATTTTCAAAACTTTCAACGCAAGATCTCGTGGACTAACACCCAAGATATTTGATTATTCTTTGCTCTGCATGACCACCTAAAACAATACGCTTTTTAAATTACTATTTATTTTTATCTAATTCTTGTTAATCCCACCAATAAAAAGATTATTAACATTTTCTATCAGGGCTAGATGGCCGGGGGAAAACTATCATAATACCTCTAACAAGATTGATTTAAAAATCATTAGCAGTCTGGCAGAATTATATAGTAATCTAATTCTGTAATCATCCATGTTACAAAGTGAAATCCGCAATCTATGTTTGCATTTTCAATAATTAAATATTGATTTCAACATCCAGGAAGTTCAAGCAAATATAATCTTTTATAAATTTGTATGTTTTGTTTTCGATGCTAGAATAAACTTTGAAAACATATTTATCATCTTTGAGAAGAAATTCATAGATTATTTTTCATAGGAAGAAAAAAAAAATCGGAGTATTTTCAATCAGCTTCCTTAATTAATTATTCTATCTCAAAATAAAAGTATTATATTAAAAGGCATTCCCACGTATTTTAATTTATACATTCATCCATTTTATCTACATCTATCAATTTCAGCGAATTTTTGTTTAGATATACATTATGTTTTAATTATTAAAACTTTCCACAATTATAAATGTTTTTCATACGATTGTGTTTCCTAATATACTCAAATGAAAATTTTGCAATGCCTTAAATTAATTGAAAAGAATAATATCACGACTATAATGAAATATATCTTTTTTAATGGAATATTATTTTAGTCTTATAAGCAAAAATAAATCAATATCGAATAGTTAATAAATATCATAATGGTTTCGTTGAGTCCGATCTGTTGCTACAAGAACTTCACGATTGACTTATTATGCAAATTTAATCATAGTTATGAATTTACCTTTTAAAATCAAAGTTAACTTTAATGAATTTCTGTAAAAAATGGTAATTAAAACAAAAGCAAAACCAATTGTCTTACAGAAGGCATCTGTTATGCTTCAGTATCGATATTGCGTGTTGTGATATTTGTAACATATATATATAAAGTAATAAAAATTAGAGTAGCAACGGGATATTTGTGTGTCTTTAACGAACGTTGCTTAGCAGCGTAGAAAAAAAAGACAGTAGATTTTTAAAAATTGTAGATGAGGATGTGGAGAAAAAGTTTTAATGAATGGATATTTGTGTACATAGATTTAGCAAAATATCTATTTTTTGTGAAAGAAAATATTTTAAATAAATGTGTTGCTTTTTTTTATAAAGAAGATTGATATTGATTCCTGCAACACGGTAGAAAGTGTAATTAACAAGTGGTCATATATTAAAGTTAAAATTCTAACATAAAATATTTTATATTCTAAGTTAATTTCTAAAGAGATCATTAATATTTAAGTATTTCAGAATGAAATGTCATTAATAATTATTGACGATTCAATATATTTCAAGCGATATTGTGTCATTTTCCTTAATAAATACCTTATAATGAATGAAATTCACTTCACTCTAAAGTATAAGCAACAGGAATTTTACTAATTCCTTCTTCAAGTCAAAGGTGAAAATCATTTATAACATGCTTAATAACTTTAGTTGTCTCTGTTTTTTTGTTGATGTGAGCATGACAACCACAAGTTATGCTGTCATCATAGTTTTAATGAAACTTTGTTAAATGAGCTATAATTCATTTGCTAAAATAATGTCCTTTAAAATTGAGTGGAAGATATAAATTTCTGTCTTAAACATGCAATAATTAATTATACTACTATTAATTTACTAAACGGATCTCATTACTGAAAATTTACACAGTTTCATATAGGTTTATTTCTGTTAAAATATTGTTTTAGAAATTTACGCAATATTTATCTACTACATTGCTTCAGTATAAACATATAACCCAATGCTATAGAAACATAATATATGAGCTCAGAGGGAAAATATCCATATAAATCATTATTATATATTATTCATAACAAAACTCTCTTTAATTCAGTATTATATTTTTTCACTAGCCGTCAATTTTTTCAGTTTGAGAATTCTGGCTTCTGGACTAATAAAATTGTTTTTTATTCAAATGAATTAGATAATTTCATAAAATATCTCTTTTTCAATATTATTTTTAATATAAACCATCCTTTTTCCTTAACTTTCTCGTTTGCCAAATGTGCATGTTTAAAGCATGGCAATAGTAAAAAATAATTTATTTTAAAATCACTGACATTTTCAAATTCCGTGGTTAGGAAGAATTACATCTTTGTCTTCATTTATTTATCCGGGTTTGTAAGAACACAAAACTTGAAACTCAAAATCAAGGATGGAATTTGACGCGTCCTTTTACAAAAAACTTGAAATGTTTATCAACTTTTAAATTAAATTCGTCTATGGAAGTATGTTCTCGATATAGTACGTATTCAATGTTCTTCAGAGCCACTATAAATCAGATGAGAAAACAATATTCCATTATGCGTACGCATGATATCATCAGATTAAAATGATATATATTTTTTAATTTTTGCTTTTATTTTTTTGACAGAAAAGTAATGTACTAAATCTAAAATATTTTATTTACTGGAAAAAATATGCAAGTAAATTGTATTAAAAATTTAGTTCTTTCTCTTATTTACATATCATCATGATTTACCCACTGAAATTCTAAAATATGTATATATCTTCAATTGATCGTAATAGGTGAGCCCTGCAAACCCTTGATTTGATGCTGAAAATGAAAATGAAGACACATATTAATTTACTTTTTCTATTTTACTCACAAGCAGAAATTATAATTTTTTCTAAAAAGTAAACTAGATTTTGAGGAACTAAAGGACTTATCTCAATTCTTTTAATTTTGAAAAGGCTGGTCGATACTGATGTAGTTTAATTTTTTCTTTGAACATCGAAAAAATTTGCTTCATAAGTTCGTTATATAAAATAAATGAACAAAAAAACTACAAGAAGAAACTGTTCATTTTTTTATGAAAAAAATATATCTGGATTTAAAAAAAAAAAAGTCATTACGTAATATAATGTAATAATTTGAATTGTAACAGTCTGCTTTGTTCTGTGTATCGTCGAAAGAAAAGTCATATGTTATAGAATTCAAATCAAAGATAATTCCCTACCTCCACTTCCTTCAGTAAGTTTCTAAATTTATCCTACCTTCTAAAAATAATAGTTTTACCCACATATATCTTTTGCAACAAAATCTACGTCCTGTGTAGAATCTGGATTACGACATCCAATAATGGCCATATATTTGCCAATCCATGTAATTTCATTATTATCCTTGAGGCGTTTTTTACGTAGAGCAGAATTTTGTAGCACTGTTTGGGTGAATGAATATTTTTTTTTAAACTGGCCTTAAGGCATTTAAAGCAATTTTAAGGTAAGAAAAGTGGTGCTGGAACTAATTATAAAAAGAGTTTACGGCCTTCTTTCAGCAGGTTTTAAAATGAGTTGCGATATAATTAAAATGTTATTATAAAGGTTTTTTCAATCTTGGTGCTTTATTGGAACCCAAGGTAATTATTGCATAATTTGTGAAAAAAATTGAAAGGCTTTTAGTTTCTTTCTTATTTATGAGATGAGATGAGGACCTGTTGATCCCATGACTACAAGGTATTAAAATATTTTATATCTAAATATTGTGGTATTAAAGATATAGATTTGAATATAAGGATTCTGGCAATTTGCCCAGAAGATTGTTAGAAAAGCAAAATTTGCCTAATAACTATTTATTATTATGTTATTTATAAAGAGATCATATTCAGATTTGTATCCACTTGCATATAATGCTTGAGCTTTTAAAGTAATATTCACGATGAAGTCAGAAATGATTGTTATAAGTAAATTTCTTTGGTATAAAACTGATAATGCATGAGGAGGCGGAGGACTTAGCGTTAAAGGCCTTGTTCCGGGGTCGAAAAGGTTTCAAACTCGATTCCGCTGAATATTTTTTTTTTCACTGCGTGAATGTGGGCCTGTACACGCTAAATTATACACGCAGTCAACGTCCTTCACTGGTGTGGTGCAGATGATGTTTGGATCAGGGCGCCAGCTCAGAGTGTAGTCCCCAGCATCCGACCGCGGTTTTAAATTGCGATGTCAGTCAAAAATAGCCCTGGATTGCTTCAAAGTGGGATGATTAAACGATGATTGACATTAAGCAATATTTGCTACTAATATTTGTATGTGATTAAACTAAACTTTACAGATGATACTTTCAATAATTAATAACTATAAGCAATATCTGGAGGCTAGTAATGATACTATAAGGAAAATGCATGTAGATTTATTAAATGTTTTTAAATGTTTATTATTTTTCAAGAGTAAGTAAGTTTGAATCAAAGTATTTACTTAAATCATGCAGTGTGCTCTAAATTTAGCATATTGTGTGCCCACAACCTTTTTTTTGCTTCTGGAAACATTTGCTCTGCTAAAACAGCTTTAAACTTGTATGCTTCGATAAAAGAAATGATATATATATATATATATATACACACTAGGTTTCTGGAATATTTATACAAACGATTTACTTTTTAATTTAGATTTCTAAAGAGAATTGTTTTTTTAATTTATGGAATGCAGTACATTTTACGAAGTGTCATGTTGAACTGATTTACAACGTTGAAAGAATTTGGTGAAAACATTTACATTGCTTATTTAAATAAATGTGTGGGAACATGCAAACTTATGACGCACGTAACAAAAGGAATTATTATAGTTTGAATCAAAACTATCGAAAATTATTATTTCTAGTTAGTGTAAGAAGCTGAGTGACTATAAAATATGTTGCGATAGTCTTGTGCAGCTAATTTGTCAGATAGATGCTACGTACAATAATTTAAAAAATGATTTGTACGATGACATGATCTGTAATAAAATTAATTCGACAGTTTTTTAGAATCCCAATTTTATTACTATACTAAAGTTCATTGCTATGATATCTTTTTTATTTTAATTACTTTCTATCTTCTGCCTTTAATTTTTAATTCGTTTCGTGAGTCTTACCAGATTCACCAGCACCAAATGTAATCACTACGGGTACTGCTTCTTGTACGGAATCTGTTTATTAAGATAATTGATGAACTACCAATTAAGTTCAAAGACACGTAAAAGTACTCTTTCAATCGAGAATACACAAGTATACACAATTTCGGAACACTAGCATATAAGGAAGTGATGAAAAATTCTTAAAATTCCCATCTTCACGGACAAAAAAAACAGCCGAGGTAAATTAAAATCATTAGAATCAATCTTCCCATTGACGGCGCTTTTGCGCATTGAGAATTAAATATGAAAGAACTGCACTAGCAAGAGATGAATGCTGTTATAAGAAAAATGACATTACAATATAAGTGCGCCTGATCAAATGACTCTGGCTAAGTCATAGCTTCTTGGTCTTCACTATCCAATCATTCCAACATTTCTATTGTAATGTCATTTTTCTTATAACAGCATTCATCTCTTGCTATTAAATAAATGACATTACAATATAAGTGCGCCTGATCAAATGACTCTGGCTAAATTATAGCTTCTTGGTCTTCACCATCCAATCATTCCAACATTTCTATTGTAATGTCATTTTTCTTATAACAGAAATCATCTCTTGCTATTAAATAAATGACATTACAATGTAAGTGCACCTGATCAAATGACTCTGGCTAAATGATAGCTTCTTGGTCATCACTATCCAATCATTCCAACATCTCTATTGCAATGTCATTTTTCTTATAACAGAAATCATCTCGCGCTGTTAAACAAATGACATTACAATATAAATCACTGATCAAATGACTCCTGGCTAAAATCATGGCCCTGAAAAGCGGTCTTCACTATCAATCATTCAACGCTTTCTATTGTAATGTCATTTTTCTTATAATGACATTCAGCGCTCTTGCTATTAAATAAATGACATTACAATATAAAGATACACTCTGATCAAATGACTCTGGTTAAATTATGGCTTCTTGGTCTTCACCATCAATCATTCAACATTTCTATTGTAATGTCATCTTTCTCATTACAAGCATTCATCTTGCTATTAAACAAATGATATTACACAATATAAGTGCTTACGATCCAAGTGACTCTGGCTAAATTATAGCTTTCTTGATCTTCACCATCCAATCATTCAACATTTTGTATGTGTCATTTTCTCATTAAGTTCACATCTCTTACTTCAATAAATAAATAACTTTAATTTACACAATATAAGTGCGTCTGATCAAATGACTCTGGCTAAATCTGCTTGTGCTTGGTCTTCCATATCAATCATTCCATCATTTCTATTGTAATGTCATTTTTTCTTATAACAGCATTCATCTCTTGCTGTTAAATAAAATGACATTATAAAATACGCCTTAAAACAAAATAAATTACAACAAGACTCTGCCTTTTAGATTTTGGTCATTATTAAGTTAAATTTCAAATTAACGAACCTTCTACGTACATTTAAAATTTGCCTGACGATCATACAATAAAAGCAGCAAAGCTTTACTGTAGCATCCTTTGGCAGCTTTTTTCTAGAACCATGTTTGTACAAAAAGTGACAGCAATTCTTCATCATATATACAAAATCCATCCCTCTCGATGAAACAGATTTCCAGAAACCGAATCTCATACTCTGATTAAAGATAATTAATTTTACTTGCGTATGTGTTTAAAATTAAGACGAACATCCTACGTTATAAACAGCTTCTTTTAAGTTTACCATAATTTCTTCTGGTAATTTTCACAAAACCATTCATTGTAAGTTAGATGTACTCACTTAATAATTCTGTACTTGAAAAAGTGAGAGAAAACTTAAAATCTTGATATCTCTATCTAACAGCATTGAAAAAAGTAGAGAAAAAAACTTAATCCTTGTTATCTATACAAAATCCATCCACGTTTGAACAGACTTTGAACAGATTTGAACGTTAGTTTGAACAAAGATAAATTAATTTTACTTTCCATAAATTATTTATTTCCCTTGATGAGCATATTTTTAAATAACTATTAATTCAGCACTCCATCTACAAATATTCAAATGGCTTTCAAGGCTGACTGATGAAATTTAGCTCTTCCATTCTACTGCTGTATTAGGCCTTCAAAATCAGGACTCGATTTTTTTTTTCAATTTGCGTACGTTTAAATACCTAAAATATAATTGCAAGTAGTTATTATATTTTATTCTTATTACATATTATTTTATTTTGTTTAATGATATAGCAAAGTTTTAATACATTTATGTTTTTTAATATAGATTTAGTCATCAAATTCTTGAACTTTACATGAAGTATAATTCAGTCAGTATCAAGAGCTCAAACGAATATTTTGAAGCAAGATCCACTATCATTAATTATTACCTGCATTAACACTTAGGATAAGTAATGTTTTTACATCACTTATACTTTGAAGAATATTCTCAGGTATTATTATTAATGAATAGCATTGTGATTTTCTGTATAATAAACGTTTTAGAATCTTTCCTTGAAATATGTGGTAATAAAGATATTAGCAGATACTTCATTGTTTCCTTTAATTTGAGATTAAATAATCTTTCGCAATATTTCCTTTTATGTATATACCTTTGTTTATGTTCTTCTGTTGTGTCAGGGTGAAAGGCAGTTACAGTTGAAGGTATCAGATTAGGTTGAAAAAGCGATTTCGAAGAAAAATTCAAATTTTTCTGATCTAAAATAAAAGCCACAACTTTTAAGATTCTAAAACAAGTCTTTATTGTGCATTCTTATTCCTTGAATGTTCATTCCTTGATATTTATTTGAACTAATGTGTTAGTATTTTATTTTTAAATGCGTTTTCTGAAAAATGTAAATTCCACTAAAATTAATTTTTTACGGAAAACGAGATATCTCAAAAAATTCATTAAATTCTTTGAAATTTGTTTTTTACATGTGTCAAAACTACTGAAGGTGTAATTAAACCTCAGATTTTATGATAACTTTATTTAGTCATATTTTACAGTCACTTTCAGTTCGCAACATAGAATAAGTTTAGCGAAAAATCAATGACACCAACTTTTGAATGTTCTTAAAATACTTATTTATTAAAATAAATTTTTATTTTGCGGTCTATACATTCTAGATTTTTTTTGAAAGTGCATGCAAAGACAAAATTAACTATGTCCCATATTTTTTTTCAATTATTCTGCTTATCATAACAATGGGATTTTTTTATTAAAATTCTTGAAAAAGGGAATTATGATTTTAAAAAACTACTGATGATATACAATTTTTATTTCTAGTGTGACTATTTAAGACTATTTTGTTATTTGCTTTGTAAGTCTTTTTATTGCATGCTTTAAAAATTTTTTTCTCGAACGTAGTCTGGTTTCTTAATTTCATTTCCATTAGATTTCAGAGGAAATTTCTGAAACTGTAAAATGTAAGATAGATGTGCTCTGAATAATTCCAAATCTTGCACAAAATGCTGTCAATAATTTAAGACTGACACATACATATCAATGCTTTGACAGCTTTCCAAAAGAAGGAATTTCTATCCGTAAGCATGTGAATATAATGGTTAACGTTGAAAATAACTTTGAAATGAGTCAGCGATTCAATACTCATAGGTTGACACGCGAAAACTATCACATTGTTACCATAGTAACATTGAGGAGATGCGGCAATGATTCTAAATATGCACCAGGGCATAAAATTATTTTCGTTCCCCTCCATATATTTAGCTTTGAGAAAGTGAACTCTAGCTTTCTCTAATTTGTTTGCTTTCTCGACGCTCCTAAATTTGAGAAAGTGTCAAGAATTTCCGCAATTTATCCCATCACAAAATTCCTACAATGGTTTTTTCTTAAAAAGTATTTTAACATCTTGATGAAATCCTGCAGTTTTAGTAGGACTACCTCAAAATTTTTTCAATCGATAATTACTATTACTATATTATTTTGAGGGCATTCATATTCTAAGCTGTTTGACAAAATTTATTTGATACGATTTTTTAATTAATAGAGCATGTTACACATGATTCAAGTGTTATTAACATTAAACTTGAAAGGACGGGGAAGGAAAACTCACTTCAATTCCATTTAAGCCATTAAATCTCGGTTCAGAATTATAGCTTCGATGCAAATTGCAGCTAGGTTTATTCATCATCCTTCATCCATTTGTAATGAAAATCACTGAAATTAAGATTTATCATTCGCCGAGGTAAGATTATGTAACTAATGTCATATTTATTAACAAAATCAATGAAAACAAATTTCCAGAATAATGAAGCAGATGTGTTAAAAAATCCGTTCAATAAAATACTTATAATAATGCTTGAAAGATAAATATTATGGTTACGTTCGATGTAATTTCGAGGTGAGATGCTCCTGTTCTTAATCGGGCCATTTTTGTATATCGTGCAGGCTCCACCTATATGAGGTTTATATGCAACCAAAGAAAATGCAAAATCGCGTTTATTACGATGCACGAAACGAAGCAACGCAATATCATTTTGCAAAACAGTGTTTTTCGTGCCACATTACTAATTAACAGCCCAGATCTGTTTTTTCGGTAACTGTGACGTCATAACAATAAAACTCGCGCCATATGCCTGCGAAATAATTAAACAGCATTATTTCATTGTTAAGAGCACCTAGATTTCAGTAATTTTAAATTTAAGAATAATTGTCTCTCAAATTTTAATTTAATAAGCTCTAAAATAGTAAATAAAATTTTCTATCGATTGATATAAAATTTATCTCGCTATAAATCAACTATTTCTCGAAATTTTAAGTATATTAATCATATATTTCAAAATTAATTTCCGTTTTTTTAATATTAGTAAATTTACGTCAGTGAATATATCATGCGCACTTGATATAGTTTGGACGCCACATCTGATTATTTAATTGCAATCGTGATGATATAATGTTGATAATATTTTTTTGGCAACGTTTGACAAGCAGAAGTGTTTTGTTTTGATTAGAATTTAGAAAAAATTCTTTGAAATTTTTAACTTCAGGCTTAAATTTATGACTGAGAATTTCATGGTTGTTAGATTATAATACAATTATTAAACAACGAAAAAATATTTCATGGAATGTTGTTTCGAGGTTTTTTTGCATAAAAAGAATATGTTAACAATATGTAAATAAAAAATATTTCCTGTCATAGACATATATTTTATTGGTTTTCAATCAATATTTAAACATTTTTTTTTTGCATATATACTTTATTTAAACACTTCAAATTTGACTGGAAATTTCTCAGATATGAAAGAGCAATTTAACACCCCGTCATACCAGAACGGGTGATTTTTCTAGATAAATTGACCACATGAATTCTCATTTTGGTTAATGCACGGCACAATCAGCACATATAATACAGACAGAAACTCTTAACACTGGAGATAAAAATATAGATTAATCTATAATACACCCTTAAAATAAATCCCAAAACATCGGGATTAAATATAATATGCAAAAGAAGATTATATTGTAAGCCTGTATCCAATAAGTAATGAAAATCTCAAATTAATCTGAATGTATTTAAGTCAACAGAAAATATTTTGTTAAGATTAATGCTATTTTTTTATAATATTTTTTTGAATATTTTACTTATTATCTTCAGCGCAATTTATGAGTTCCATGTTGCAATTTCATTAAAAGAAATGTTTCATAAATGTTTTCAAACCGTTGTATTAAAACTTTAAGGCAGTAACTTTTCATTTCTGGATTCCACACAAATGGGGATAATTGTCTATTAAAGTAAAGAAAGAAGCACTATAAATCTTTGGGATTTTTTCTTCTTTAACTTGAAACAGCTAATCCCTAATGGCTGAAAAAATACTTCCTTTATTATGCAGCTTCAAGTTTTGCTTTTCTTTTCATAACTATAATTACGGAATTTTTTTACTTAATATTTGAACATATTATTGGATCCCATGAAACATTTTCGAAGTCATTATGTTTGTTAATCGTATTTTGAAACAAAAGCGCTCAGGAAAAGAAACAGAATTAAGATTATGTTATTTCTAATTTCAGATTTCTTTATGTTTTCTCTCGCTAGATGGCGTTACGCAAAGAGAAAGAAAAAAATGATCTCTGAATAGTAATTATAACTATGCCAATTTATTGAGTTTTTGGCTTAACCAAATAAAGAGGAATAACATTTGTTAGTATTGGAAATAAAAGAAATAAAATGTTTTTTTGTTAAAGAAGGCGGTGTAATTTTCTTTTATAACCCTGACTTAATATACTTTAAAACATTTGTTCTTATCATGATTTTTTTCTCATTCTTTCATTTTTTTTGTAAGCTGAAGTTAAAAATTTTTTCTTGTTATTGTTGAAAATAATAAAATCTAAGTAATTGGTGAAAAATGAGAACAAACGGCGAAAAATAAAAGGCTTTTTTTTAATAAAATGTAAATAAAATTTAATAAAAAAAAATAAAATAGCATAAACAGGAAAAATAGAATATTCTGACTTACTCTTGGATTAAGTAAGAATTAACACAAAAAAATTACTGGCGATAAAATTTCACTATATAATAAATAATTAAAATTATAACTATATATTCACTATATGATAAATTATTTTCTCTAAATTTTTAATTTTTCATTCTACAAAAGAAATGTGTAGTTCTTCTTTTCTATTAATTATATTTCTTAAAAAAAGGACAATTAAAAAACTGATTTTAAAATAATTATTAATACACAGAAATTAAATACAAAACAGATAGAATGTTCTGAGTAATAGTTGTTGGTAAGTTTGAGAGGTATCAATAAATAGTCTAGTGCAGTGGCAGCTCGTCAGCTCAAGAAAGTTGATGTAAAAGTTGTATAGACCCTAATTTGTAGTTAAATATTGCATGATTATTTTTTGATATATAATGATGAATTTTTTATAAAATTTGATAAGTTTTGAGTTATAATAAAAAAACTGGAAGAAAAATATTTTCATGTTTTTTTGTCTATAACTAAGAATTAAGCAAATTATTGCTGACAAACCTCAGGACAATCCAGCATCCCCAAAACATAGAAGCAAAAGTACAACTCTCCCCAGAATTGGATTTAAAAAATGCTTAAGACTGATCCTACTCAGTAAAGCCAAAAAAAAAGTAATGAGGAAGTCGAGCCAAGCGAGAGCTGGGAAAAATGCAGCTCAAATGAATGTAATTTTCAGCGGAGAAAGGGTTGCTTTCTCCCCTTCGCTTTGTATTGCATTAATTTCGGATCTCAGGAGGGGAAACGCACTGCAGCTCTGGTCTCTCTCTCTCTCTCTCAATTCTTTTGATTGATTTTCCGTCTTCCTTTTTTTTACATTTTTTTTTTTTTTTTTTGCCTTTTTTGTTGACCAACGAATTCTTAAAGTGGAAAACAAACCAATTAGATTAGAACGAAAATACAATTTTTATGTTCTGGGGACTTCATCTCTTATGGAAAAGACGCCATTGGTCTAGGGTCCGTTTACTATCTGTAATCTATAAATAGAATCATACTTTTTTTCTATGATAGGTAGAATTAACGTCCTATTTTTACTCTTTAATACCGAGGCGACTTTTTTCTTCTAGGTCGGCAACCGGGACTTTTGGGAAGGAATCGACAAAAATTGGACTCTCCCAACCTGGGTGGTCATTTAGCCCACCTCTGCTATAACGTTCCCTTAATGCGCAGGGAAATGGGCTGTGGTTGCCAAGGATAATTGGATCCACTACCGCGCTTATGTCCTAAGCGATCTCAGAACCTCACCTTCCCTCAAAGAAGCCAACCGCTACCAGACCGGCTTTCTTCGCTCGCTGTTAAGGATACATTCAAATAATACATGTAACACCAAGGGGGGAGGGGTTTACGGTCCTTATTTGCTTTGACAAGGGGAGGGAGTATAGTGATGCTTACGTAAGACAGTAAAATGACTTTATTTCAAAATCTCTTGTAACTTGCACAAATAATTTAATTTAAAAAATTAAATTTGAAAAAAATTAAATTGGCAAAAGAAAAGATTAAACTTGATTTTTTGTAAACTTGAAATTGTAAATAAATTAAACTTACATTTTTTGCCATTTAAAGCCGAGTTAAATTTTTATTTGAATGGGGATCCTAAAATTTTAAAATTAGATTATTACTGATATACGTTTTTGTAGAACAGGGGAGGGTTGCAGTATGCTTACGTAATTATAAGAGGGGTTTGCGATTTGCTTATTTTTTTGCTGACAAAGGGGAGGGTCAAAAATACAAAACAATGCTTACGTAATATTTGAATGACGGCCCCTTAGGGAGATTTTTAGACCCTAGCTCGGTATGAGAGGATTAAAGGTATACGGGGAGTATTCGGTTGGAACTGATTGTTTCAAATTACAGTAGTGGGCAATCTAAATGCTTTGCTTACAATTTTCATGAATATGGCAAAATAAATTTAAATTTGTCAAATAGTACTCTTGAACAGATGGTTATATTCATCAATTTCCAATAGAAATTGCATCATCGTCTTTCTCATTGCGTCAGCCTTTAAGTGTTGAGACAGAATTATGTATAAAAATGTGAAAAAAATCTGAAGTGGTGAGGTTCCATTTTGCTTTAGTAGGGGAGACCAAGGCAAGATGGTGAATGGCTTATTCTAAGTTAATTCTGCTTTTACTTCACCACCATACGGATATTATTAGCTCTCCACACTGCCAGAAAGAAAAAATCGCACAGTGAATTCACTTCCCAAATTTCGTTTTATGTTTTATGGTGTTTGTGTTCCTTGTCTGATGCGTTGTAATTTTCAAAACTTTCAACGCAAGATCTCGTGGACTAACACCTAAGATATTTGATTATTCTTTGCTCTGCATGACCACCTAAAACAATACGCTTTTTAAATTACTATTTATTTTTATCTAATTCTTGTTAATCCCACCAATAAAAAGATTATTAACATTTTTTTTTTCTATCAGGGCTAGATGGCCGGGGGAAAACTATCATAATACCTCTAACAAGATTGATTTAAAAATCATTAGCAGTCTGGCAGAATTATATAGTAATCTAATTCTGTCATCCGTATTTACAAAAGTGAAATCCGCAATCTATGTTTTGCATTTCAATAGTAAATGATTTCAACATCCAGGAAGTTCAAGCAAATATAATCTTTTATAAATTTGTATGTTTTGTTTTCGATGCTAGAATAAACTTTGAAAATATATTTATCATCTTTGAGAAGAAATTCATAGATTATTTTTCATAGGAAGAAAAAAAAAATCGGAGTATTTTCAATCAGCTTCCTTAATTAATTATTCTATCTCAAAATAAAAGTATTATATTAAAAGGCATTCCCACATATTTTAATTTATATATTCATCCATTTTATCTACATCTATCAATTTCAGCGAATTTTTGTTTAGATATACATTATGTTTTAATTATAAAAACTTTCAACAATTATAAATGTTTTTCATACGATTGTGTTTCTTAATATGCTCAAATGAAAATTTTGCAATGCCTTAAATTAATTGAAAAGAATAATATAACGACTATAATGAAATATATCTTTTTTAATGGAATATTATTTTAGTCTTATAAGCAAAAATAAATCAATATCGAATAGTTAATGAAAAATATCATAATGGTTTCGTTGAGTCCGATCTGTTGCTACAAGAACTTGACGATTGACTTATTATGCAAATTTAATCATAGTTATGAATTTACCTTTTAAAATCAAAGTTAACTTTAATAGATTTCCTGTAAAAATAATTAAAGTAAAAGCCAAAACCAATTGTCTTGCAGAGCATCTGTTATGCTTCAGTATCGATGTGCGTGTTGTGATATTTGTAACATATATATATATAAAGTAATAAAAAATTAGAGTGGCAACGGGATATTTGTCTTTAACGAACGTTGCTTAGCAACGTAGAAAAAAGATATTAGATTTTAAAAATTGAATGAGATGTGGAGAAAAAGTTTTAATGAATGGATGTTGTACATAGATTTAGCAAAATATCTATTTTTGTGAAAAATATTTTAAATAAATGTGTTGCTTTTTATAAAGAAGATTGATATTGATTCCTGCAACACGGTAAAGTGTAATTGACAAGTGGTCATATATTAAAGTTAAAATTCTAACATAAAATGTTTATAATCTAAGTTAATTTCTAAAGAGATCATTAATATTTAAGTATTTCAGAATGAAATGTCATTAATAATTATTGACGATTCAATATATTTCAAGCGATATTGTGTCATGTTTTTCAGCAATAAATACCTTATAATGAATGAAATTCCACTTCACTCTAAAAGTATAAGCAACAGGAATTTTACTAATTCCTTCTTCAAGTCAAAGGTGAAAATCATTTATAACATGCTTAATAACTTTAGTTGTCTCTGTTTTTGTTGATGTGAGCATGACAACCACAAGTTATGCTGTCATCATAAGTTTTAATGAAACTTTGTTAAATGAGCTATAATTCATTTTGCTAAAGAAAATAATGTCCTTTAAAATTGAGTGGAAGATATAAATTTCTGTCTTAAACATGCAATAATTAATTATACTACTATTAATTTACTAAACGAGATCTACATTACTGAAAAATTTTTGTTTCATATGGGTTATTTCTGTTAAAATATTGTTTTAGAAATTTACGCAATATTTATCTACTACATTGCTTCGTATAAACATATAACCCAATGCTATAGAAACATAATATATGAGCTCAGAGGGGAAAATATCCATATAAATCATTATTATATATTATTCATAACAAATATCTTTAATTCGGTATTATATTTTTTCATAGCCGTCCAATTTTTTCAGTTTGAGAATTCTGGCTTCTGGACTAATAAAATTGTTTTATTCCAAATGAATTAAGATAATTTCATAAAATATCTCTTTTCAATATTATTTTTATTATAAACCATCCTTTTTTCCTTAACTTTCTCGTTTGCCAAATGTGCATGTTTAAAAGCATGGCAATAGTAAAAATAATTTATTTTTAAAATCACTGACATTTCAAATTCCGTGAGTTGGAAGAATTACATCTTTGTCTTCATTTATTTATCCGGGTTTGTAAGAACACAAAAACTTGAAACTCAAAATCAAAGGATGGAATTTGACGCGTAATCCTTTTACAAAAACTTGAAATGTTTATCAACTTTTAAATTAAATTCGTCTATGGAAATATGTTCTCGATGTAAACACGTATTCAATGTTCTTCAGAGTACTATAAATCAGATGAAAACAATATTCCCACATTATGCATGCGCATGATATCCACATCAAATTAAAATGATATATATTTTTTTAATTTTTGCTTTTATTTTTGACAGAAAAGTAATGTACTAAATCTAAAGTAATTTTATTTAAATGGAAAAAATGTAAAGTAAATTGTATTTAAAAATTTAGTTCTTTCTCTTATTTACATATGCATCATAGATTTACCCACTGAAATTCTAAAATATGTATATATCTTCAATTGTCGTAATAGGCGAGAGAAAGCCCTGCAAAACCCTTGATTTGATGCTGAAAATGAAAATGAAGACACATATTAGTTACTTTTTTCCTATTTTACTCACAAGCGAAATTATAATTTTTTTTCTAAAAAAGTAAACTAGATTTTGAGGAACTTCAAGGACTTATCTCAATTCTTTTAATTTGAAAAGGCTGAATTCGATACTGATGTAGTTTAATTTTTTCTTTAGACATCGAAAAAATTTGCTTCATAAGTTCACGTTATATAAAATAAATGAACAAAAAAACTACAAGAGAAGAAACTGTTCATTTTTATGAAAATATATCTGGATTTAAAAAAAAGTCATTACGTAATATAATGTAATAATTTGAATTGTAACAGTCTGCTTTGTTCTGTGTATCGTCGAAAGAAAAGTCATGTGTTATGAAATTCAAATCAAAGACAATTTTACACTCCACTTCCTTCAGTAAGTTCTAAATTTATCTACCTTCTAAAAATAATGGTTGCCACATATCTTTGCAATAAAATCTACGTCCTGTGTAGAATCTGGATTGCGACATCCATGTGTACATATGACGTAATCCATGTAATTTCATTATTATCCTTGAGGCGTTTTACGTAAGAGCAAATTTTATGCAACTGTTTGGAGTGAATGAATATTTTTTTAAACTGGCCTTAAGGCATTTTAAAAACTTAATTTTAATTAAGAAAAGTGGTGCTGGAACTAATTATAAAAGAGTTTACGGCCTTCTTTCAACAGGTTTTAAAATGAGTTGCGATATAATTAAAATGTTATTATAAAGGTTTTTCCAATCTTAAGTGCTTTAATGGAACTTAAGGTAATTATTGCATAATTTATGCGAAAAATTGAAAGGCTTTTAGTTTTTCTTTCTTATTTATGAGATAAGAGATGAGGACCTGTTGATCCCATGACTTCTAAGGTATTAAAATATTTTATATCTAAATATTGTGGTATTAAGGAATATAAGATTTGAATATAAGGATTCTGGCAATTTGCCCAGAAGATTGTTAGAAAAGCAAAGATTTGCCTAATAACTATTTATTATTATGTTATTTATAAAGAGATCATATTCAGATTTGTATCCCTTGCATATAATGCTTGAACTTTAAAGTAATATTCACGACAAAAGTCCGAAATGATTGTTATAAGTAAATTTCTTTGGTATAAAAACTGATAATGCATGAGGGACGCGGAGGACTAGCGTTAAGGCCTTGTTTCCGGGGTCGAAAGGTTCAAAACTCGATTCCGCTGAATATTTTTCGTGAATGTGGGCCTCATACACGCTAAATTATACGCAGTGGGTTAACGTCCTTCCACTGGTGTGGTGCGGATGTTTGGATCGGGGGCGCCAGCTCAGGTGTAGTCCCCGGCATCCGACCGCGGTTTAAAATTGCGATGTCAGTCAAAAATAGCCCTCGGATTGCTTCAAAGTGGGATGATTAAACGATGATTGACACATTAAACAATATTTGCTACTAATATTTGTATGTGATTAAACTAAGAAGCTTTTACAGATGATACTTTCAACTAATTAATAACTATAAGCAATATCTGGAGGCAGTAATGATACTATAAGGAAAATGCATGTAGATTTATTAAATGTTTTTAAATGTTTATTATTTTTCAAAGTAAAATGCAGTTTGAATCAAAGTATTTACTTAAATCTATGCAGTGTGCTCTAGAATTTAGCATATTGTGAACACAACCTTTTTTGCTTCTGGAAACATTTGCTCTGCTAAAACAGCTTTTAAACTTGTATGCTTCGATAAAAGAAATGATATATATATATATATATATACACACTAGGTTTCTGGAATATTTATACAAACGATTTACTTTTAATTTAGATTTCTAAAGAGAAATTGTTTTTTAATTTATGGAATGCAGTACATTTTTACGAAGTGTCATGTTGAACTGATTTACAACGTTGAAAGAATTTGGTGAGAAACATTTACATTGCTTATTTAAATAAATGTGGGAACATGCAAACTTATGACACGTAACAAAAGGAATTATTATAGTTTTGAATCCAAAACTATCGAAAATTATTATTTCTAGTTAGTGTAAGAAGCTGAGTGACTATAAAATATGTTGCGATAATTCTTGATGCAGCTAATTGTCAGATAGATGCTACGTACAATTTAAAAAATGGTTGTACGATGACATGATCTGTAATAAAAATTAATTCATTAAAAACGGTTTTTAGAATCCCAATTTTATTACTATACTAAAAGTTCATTGCTATGATATCTTTTTATTTTAATTACTTTCTATCTTCTGCCTTTAATTTTTAATTCGTTTTCGTGAGTCTTACCGAATTCTGACATAAATGTAATCACTACAAGGTACTGCTTCTTGTACGGAATCACAATTTATTAAGATAATTGATGAACTACCAATTAAGTTCTGAACACATTAAAAAGTACTCTTTCAATCGAGAATACACAAGTATACACAATTTCGGAACACTAGCATATAAGGAAGTGAATGAAAAATTCTTAAAATTCCATCTTCACGGACAAAAAAAAACAAGCCGAGGTAAATTAAAATCATTAAGAATCAATCTTCCCATTGACGGCGCTTTTTGCGATGAGAATTAAATATGAAAAATTTAAATATGACATACTGAATTCAATGAACATTTCGATATTCGCAGGAACATGCGATCTCATGTTTATACAGGAACATGCAGTATCATGTTTATACAGGAACATGCGGTCTCATGTTATACAGAAACATGCAGTAACATGTTTATACAGGAACATGCGGTCTCATGTTTATACAGAAACATGCAGTA
>BGPR01008719.1:3745-14718 GCA_013235015.1 Araneus ventricosus | reverse complement strand
TGAAGGTTATTGTGATGCCATGATCTCTCCCAAGAAATCGAATTCTTGCTAATATTGCTTTCGTATATTGAAACATCATTCTGAGATTTCCATTGCACTTATTTCTCCATAAATACAATTTCGTATACTATTCAGCGTATCCGAATTCCATGAAGGTTATTGTGATGCCATGATCTCTCTCAAGAAATCGAATTCTTATTAATATTGCTTTCGTATATTGAAACATCATTCTGAGATATCCATTGCACTTATTTCCCCATAAATACAATTTCGCATACTATTCAGCGTATCCGAATTCCATGAAGGTTATTGTGATGCCATGATCTCTGTCAAGAAATCGAATTCTTATTGATATTGTTTTTGTATATTGAAACATTATTCTGAGATATACATTGTACTTACTCCTCCATTACTAAAATTTTTCATACTATTCAGCGTATTCGATGCTTAATGTGATACCATGATCTCTCACAAGAAATCGAATTCGTACTAATATTGTCTTCGTACATAGAATCATTCTGAGATATCCATTGCACTTACTCCTCCATAACTAAAAATTTGCATACTATTCAGCGTATCCGATGCTTAATGTGATACCATGATCTCTCTCAAGAAATCGAATTCGTACTAATATTGCTTTTGTATATTGAAACATCATTCTGAGATATCCATTGCACTTATTTCTCCATAAATACAATTTCGCTTACTATTCAGCGTATCCGAGTTCCATGAAGGTTATTGTGATGCCATGATCTCTCCCAAGAAATCGAATTCTTGCTAATATTGCTTTCGTATATTGAAGCATCATTCTGAGATAACCATTGCACTTATTTCCCCATAAATACAATTTCGCATACTATTCAGCGTATCCGAATTCCATGAAGGTTATTGTGATGCCATGATCTCTGTCAAGAAATCGAATTCTTATTCATATTGTTTTTGTATATTGAAAAATTATTCTGAGATATACATTGTACTTATTTCTCCATAAATACAATTTCGCATACTATTTTGAGTATCCGAATTCGATGAAGTTTAATGTGTTACCATTATCTCTATCAAGAATTAAGAATTAATTACAATTCTTACTAATATTGTTTTCGTATGTTGAAACATTCTGAGATATCCATTGCACTTACTCTTCCATAACTAAAATTTTGCATACTATTCAGTGTAATCGATGATTAATGTGATACCATGATCTCTCTCAAGAAATCGAATTCTTGCTAATATTGCTTTCGTATATTGAAACATCATTCTGAGATATCCATTGCACTTATTTCTCCATAAATACAATTTCGCATACTATTCAGCGTATCCGAATTCCATGACGGTTATTGTGATACCATGATCTCTGTCAAGAAATCGAATTCTTATTGATATTGTTTTTGTATATTGAAACATTATTCTGAGATATACATTGTAATTATTTCTCCATAACTAAAATTTTGCATACTATTCAGGGAATTCGATGTTTAATGTGATACCATGATCTCTCTCAAGAAATCGAATTCTTACTAATATTGCTTTCGTATATTGAAACATCATTCTGAGAGATATCCATTTCACTTACTCCTCCATAACTAAAATTTTGCATACTATTCAGCGTATCCGATGCTTAATGTGATATCATGATCTCTCTCAAGAAATCGCATTCTTACTAATATTGCTTTCGTATAAATAAACAAGAATATGTTTATTCTAAACTCCTCTGTTCTGGTGAATTATCAAACCCTTGGGGAACTATTTCCATTGAAACTGGATGTGATATTACAAAAATGAATCCTTTGTCCCTTTATTGCTTTATAGTTCAATGTACTGAATGCCATTCGGATTCAATGAAACGAATAAATAAACATTATGGCGGCAAGGGTGGGCAGAAAGACGTGAGATATCGGTATTGAGGGTGAATTTAAATTATGGAAGTTGGCATTATATCGCAGAGAATATCTATATTTTCCTTTGTGTGAAGATGCCTGGCATATCAGTGTTGGAAAAATAAAACGTGGTCAGTTATCTCTTTCCTTCTATTTGACTTGTGGTTCGAAGTGGAAATATTTTGGATTGATTCTTTGGGACCAGTCAAAAATAAACTTTCGAAAAAAATAGGTCAAGGTTCAAACATAGCAACTATAATAACGAATTTCTAATGAAATTACGCATATTTTATTAATCTCTTTATTTAGAACACAAACATTTGCCAGAGAATCATGACTTTAAGTTCACAATCTTTAATTTTAAAGTCTAATAATTTTCTATCATATCTAAAATGGCTTCAAATTATTATTTTCAATTATGTTACTTAAATTTATTTGAACCATGATTATTATTTCGCACTTTGTTTGTTAGAACTACGTAATATTTAATTACGATTTTATTGTTAATTTTTTAAAGAAGATTATTAATGAAAGTAAATAAGTATTAAGTTTCAATGTCTAACAACATATAAATAGCTTAAAATGGATTCGAAATTCTATTTTATTATTACAAGTTCTTTGCTTTCGGTGATAAGTAAAATAAGCAATTACTTTTAACACTTCCAAAGAAAGTTTGCTTATTTCTTGACTAAATTATTAAAATGAATATTTATGAAATTTTTGTTTTCCAGAGAATATATTCAGCAATTTAAAAATAATTCATTTTACATCTAAATTATCAAAATATATAGAAACTGATGTATAGAATAGCAAAAAGTGAGTGTGATGTAGTTTGGAAAACATCTTAAAAATAATAACATTAAAAATATTTTGAACAACGTTGCTAATTAGATGACAGGAAAAAAAAGAGAAAGAAGATTATTGACTAATAAGATTACGACAGTATCTCTAGAATAAATTTTGCTTGAAGATTACAAATTTATTGCTGTTTTTTTGTTTTTTGCTTGATATGTATTTTTCCTCTTTTTATAACTAAAGGATTATGTAAGGAAACTCGCAGCAGATACTAGATGAATACAAATTACATTTGATAAAAAGAATTAATTTTTTTATTGTTTTATAAAAAGTTAATTATGTAAAAATCAAGTGCGTATAATTTCCGTGTTGTTATTTAATATTTCTTGTTTATTGAAAACTTTTTTTATATTTCTACAATTCATTTTTACTTTCTCGTATACGAAGTATACAAAGAGAAAGTATTATAATCATCAAAAATTTCGAACTCGAGATTTGGGCGAATCTCCACGTTTTAGACCTCCCTGAGTCCGAAAAACACAATTTTGGAATCATGTCTGTCTGTCTGTCTGTGAACACGATAACTCGAAAACTATTAGAGCTACGGGGATGAAATTTGGTATGTGGTCTTTAAACATAATTTGTAGGTTTCTATCAAATTTTGGACAAAGTCCGTCAACGGGAAGTCTGTCTGTCTGTATGTCCGCTGTCATGTGAACACTATAACTCAAAAACTTGCATAGCTAGATGGATAAAATTTGGTACACGTCTTTTATCGTTCTGAATGTAAGTCCGTATAAAATTTTGATACAAATCCGTCAAAAAAGAGGCGTTCAAATTGCATATTCAACTTCTTTTAATCCGATTCCCATGCGCATGTGTACTGGTAGCAATCTGTTATTGTTGTAAATTTTATTTACAACAATAAATAATGTTTGAAACATGAATTGTAACAATTTTTTTTTATTGTTGTAATTAAAATTCAAACCTCTCTCATTATTTCAGCAAATCTTTTATTTACGCGCTTTTGCAATTGTTACGGTTGTGGTAGTATAAATTGTTTTCTTGGGAATTCAATTCCAAAGCAGAATTTTCGCTTTAGTATTCATTACATTGCCTATTTTATAGCGTGCTTCAAAGTAATATTTTTTTGAAACGTGGCAACAGATATTTGATTCCAGGTTTGTTTGTTTGTTTCACTTTCTCGTATACGAAGTATACAAAGAGAAAGTATTGTAATCGTCAAAAAAATTTGAACTCGAGATTTTGACGAATATCCACTTAGAAAATATACGAGAAAATTTAGGGGAGACGCCTCCCGCTGGTTTTAAATTAAAAAAAAACATTTCTTAGTTGAAATTTTATTGCTAAAATTTCAGTACCTAATAGTGTACTTATTTTACATATAAAACACTAAAAATCAATAAATTTCTTTATATTTTATGCATTTTTCCATTGCATATTGCAGCTTAAAATGTATCTAAATATTCCTTGAACTTTTAACTACCGAATTCTTCGCTACAAAGGAAAAAAGGTTGCTTAACTTTTCTTCCATGCATCTAATGTTATCTAAGAGTTTTTCGTCTTAGCTTAAAATTAATTTTGTTAGATGCGATGAAGAGTTCCAGATCTGCTATTAAAAACTCTTATTCTTAACCTTTTCCTTTATGCTAAAAAAAGATTAATGCATAAATATTGCATAAAAAACATGCAATTGTTATTATATCTATGACCTGATTGAATTTAGTACAATTGCAGTTTAAGAAGAAACCAAAAATTTAATGATATAGAAATGTCATTAATTACTAAGACAAAGTCTTCACATATCTATGAAGATTGTTTAATTAATTGAGACAAAAATCAAGCCTATAAAATAAAAAAATATTTCTCACAAATTTCTGATTATTCATTTTTTCTTCAATGTAACTGCATTAATAGCTTAAAAGAATACCTTCAGGTAAATGATAATGAAAAATTGTATGGCATCATAAATAACGATAAATAGCTGAGTAGAATATGAAACATTTTCTTCAAAAGAATGATAGAACTAAAAAAATTATTCAATCTATATTACCATTATTGATCCGAATACCAAATTTGATTTTTCAAACAAAACACTTGGAGCTACCTAATTGAAATTAGAAAATTTCAATCAACTTTATATTTTTCGATAATCCGCCGTCGACATTTTACAGAACTTTTTTCTGGAGACCTTTCTAGAAAATTGCGTTTTAAATATGGAGAAATTCCCCCTTTTCTTAGTTTTCGATTGCTACGAGTCACGATAGCATCTGGTCACATTTCAATGAAAATAATTCCATTTCACAAAGCAAAGACCCCCGTCCATTTTTTCCCTTCAGTTTCGAAATAAAATAGAAAAGTTCCAGAGCGATAACCAAAGACGATCGGAAATTCTTCTTGATACTTTAATATCACCTTGGATAGAGTCATAATAACAATGGCTTGAGTCGGAATTCTTCCAAATCAAAAATGGTTTGCTTTCCCACATGGCGTCTTCTGAGACAAAAAGGAAAAAGGAAGAATTCGGATGATAAGCGTCTGTTTGAAGTTTAAATAGGCTCTTCTTTCTTCCTGCTGAAGGAATAAATCTTTAACGTAGGAATTAAGTTATTATGTATTTTTAAACTAATACCCATTGTTTGGAGACTCTCTTATGACAACCAAAATACACATTGTGTTAAAATATTAAGTTGATTTTGAGGAGATAAACTATATGGCTCAAAATGGGTTTTTTTTCTACTGCAGTAGAAATGGATATTAGTGTAATGATAAAATTAATTTTAATTTAGAATGTAATTACCGCAATGAAGTATCTTTCTGTGAAGACGGTATAAATAAATATACTTTACTGTCAAAAGCTGGAAAAAATTTTGAAATTAAAAACTTTAGTTTAGAGAATAAACCTTTGCTTTGTTTCTGACATGGAAAGAATTATGCAGTCCAAAAACTAAGAGAGCATGAATTTATAAATTAATAGCAATGCTTTAGGCTCATTGCATCAAGACACTAAAATTCAGAGTTTGTTTATTCCTAAATAATTATAAAAATAGGAGAGTCCTTAATTGCAAAATTATTATGAAAAAGTAATAATGTTATCTCAGGAATACAATGACTAATTTCGAAACTAATATTAAGAACCTTATATGTAGGTCGCAGAAATTTACAGCATGTAATCCATTGTTTTCTTCAAAATGCATTGGTGCAATGAACATCTGCCGTTGCCAAAAATGGTGGCATAGGTGCAAATGGAATTTTCTAAACGGCGTTGTCAACTCAGGTGACTTCCTAGTCTTTTGACCATGCTTCAAAATAACGACATTAGTTCCAATATAGTCATCCTGTAGCTTCGAAACGGAATTTAGATCAACCGAAGTTGATCCTAAGTGTAGCTTCAAAACGGAATTTAGATCTACCTAAGTTGATCCTACGTGTAGCTTCAAAACGGAATTTAGATCTGCCTAAGTCGATCCTACGTGTAGCTTCAAAATGGGTGTAAATCCAACTAAGATAATCCCCAAAATTTTAATAACTAAAAATCCCGAAGTGGGTGCTGCTGTGGATTAGTCTAGAGTTTTGTCTTCTGGATCGAGGGTTCTCGAGCTGTTGTAAAGATAATAACAAACGGGTGTGGTGTGTGAATATACATAAATTTGCGCCAACGCAGCTGGACGTTTAATTATCCTGATTCAGAGTTAAATATTTTGTCAAAACTCTTTTTAAACAGTTGTTCAGTCTCAAATTTATGAATCTGAAACATCGAAAGAATGTAATTTACTCATTTTGTCTGTTTTATTTTAATAATAGATTTGATGCTAATTTTAATTTAATTTATGACATGTTTCTTAAATAGGCTGTTCGAAATTAAACTGACACTTTTCAAAATGATTTGAAGTTTGATCTAAGAATCTGAATACCGCAAAACATGGTAAAGGTAAACTTGGAAATAATGAAGTACTAGAACGAATCCTCGAAGAAAACTTTTAGATCGAAACAACGCCTGCTCGAGAAAATATTGAGTTGAGAAATGCAAAAAGGTGTAAAGAACAGGCGAATGAATAACAGAAACGGAAATATAGAAAAACATCACGTTTCTTGCAGCACGTTCATTCCATATCGACCATCTTCAATGTCATTGCCTTCTTCGTGGATCATGCTTTCCACTTCCACATGGCATTCACTATCGCTGAATTTAACATGTTCCAGATTATGATCATCATATCCTGTGATACGTCCTTTTAACTAGAAGTTCTCAATCGCCAAGTTCGGACTTTAAATAACGCAAGTGACCCTATCAATTTCCACACCTCCTGCTTCTACGAGCTGCTGATTCATGCATTATTTGTAAGAGGACTGTACGTAAGTAACAAGAAGATCATGTCTCGCGAATTGGTGCCACTAGAAGAGAGTCAACTTTGTTGAACCTTTAGATGAAACGACTTTCGTTATAACTTATATACAGGGTACCCACTAAAGTCCCTTACCACCCTTTTAACTACCGAAAGACTGCAGCTATCTTCATAAGAGTGGTGTCTAGGCATGATAATGTGACTATGCGCTACTGGATGAAACCATTTACAGCGCCACCTGGTAGAAAACGGAGGAGTTGGGGTTATTATCTCTAAAACGGTACGAGATAGAGGAAAAAAAGTGAAATACAAAGTTGTAGAGCATCATCGATTCAGAACAAAAAGACACCTTGTGAACGTAAAGGCTTTGAACAGAACGCTTAAATCACGTATTTGTTCGCGATTTCCTACACTGACACCTGACAAAACATTCTTAGAGAGAAAAAAAAACAACCAGTTATCACAAGATACATTTATTTTCGATATTCAAACTTCTCTTCGTTAGCTACAATGCACATCTGGACCCTTGCTTGAACTTCACATTGCGCACGGTGTTGCATAGCGAGTGTCACTTTGACAAAAGCATCCGTAATGCGTCGTTGAAGGCCCTGCAACGTTGGTGGAGGGATCTCATACACCTGCTGTTTGAGGTATCCCCCACAGAAAAAAGTCCGTTGGAGTCAGATCAGGTGAACGTGGAGTCCACTCTTGGAAATCACCATACCCGAGTATTCGTTCTCCGAACTCCTCAACTAGGTACTGCTTCATTGTTTTTTTTGTGCTCAGACGCACCGTCGTGTTGGAACCACCCGAAGCTGAAAACTAAAAATATGCATTTTAAGCATTCTGTTTTTAGCATTCATGACCATAAGGTGTCTTTCTGTACGAAATCGATGATGCTCTACAACTTTATGATTCTCTTTTTTACTCCATCTCGTACCGTTTCAGAGATAATAACGCTAACTCCACATTTTTCCACCAGGTGGCGCTTTAAGTGGTTTCATCCAGCAGCGTATAGTCTTCTTACTGTGCCTATACACCACTCTTATTAAGATAGCTACAGCCGTTCTGTAGTTAAAAGGGTGGTAAGGGACTTTAGTGGGCACCCTGTATATGATGTAACTTATATATCATAACTTAACTATGCCGTTATAATATAAGAGCATATTGAGCTCACTTGACACCCTAACTTCGGAGCATTCCCTGTGTCTTTATACTCCAAATTACTAGTTATATCTCTACCTGCTGAAATGCAAATTTGCATATTGCCTCTAATCTGTCCAAATGCTGGGCAGCGTTAGCTGAAACAATGCCATCTTTACCTCTGTCGACGAAGTTTGGGACAATAAAATTTTCTTTTTCGTAGACTTCTGTCATATACTTCTGTCCCATAATAATAGTAGCAGTTGATGAAGTTAATTTGTCCAATAATAATAGCAACGAAAGAAAATAAATATAGAACCCAACATTTATTATCAAAAAACTAGATCAAATTAAACAATAAATTAAAAATATTGCTCCTAATTTTTATTTTATGTGTTCAGATATTATTATTCATCATAAGCCATTCTGTTGAACTTAAATTGTTTTCCAGCTAACGTACTTGCACCTTTCTGCTACATTTTGTTTTTCTTTTGATGCATTGAGAACTGGACAATCGCAACTCGAACTTTGCTTGAAAACTCTCTTTTTTTCATCTTACTTTTACAATGGGTTGATATTCAATTGGAATAAAACAATTGATTTCGATCAGCGGATTAATTAGTAAAATAATTATAAATCGTAATAATTTAGTTAACCTAATAATTGAAAGATGTGTCAAAACAGATGACATATCATGAAACATTGATTTTGATTGAAGACTTCGCACTTTTGCGCTACAACATAACTTACAGCTGCATTCGCCAATAATTCCCATTTAAATAATCACTTGATACTATTATTATGGCACAGAGGTAGTATCTAGTTATGATAGTACAACCAAGTTGGTGCTATTCCGGTTGTTTGGTTAAGCACATATGAAACAGATAAGCATTAATTACAAACACACTGTATATAAACTAAACTACTGTACACTATATGCAAACATATTGTGTATTAACATCCTGAGAAATAAATATATAACCCAGATAAAGGTGCTCTAATAATAGTCTGGCTTTAGTTTAGCAGGAAATGCAAATTTTAATTGAACTCTCAGTAAAAGCGAAAAATAAAAGCATTCATGTCTTTAATATGACAATAGCAACTAATAGCAATCCTTTGCTAATGCAATTAATACTGTAATGATTGATTTATCTGCACAATTTCTAAAGTATTCAAAGCGCATTCGATTGTAAGAGAGAAATTATCGTTAATATTATTTTCAGCTGCTTTTTTTGTTTTGTCAATTGTTTAAAAAAGTAAATTTTAAGCTTACAGCGCTTAAAAAAATTCACAAAAAAATCATTATAATTTATCACGATTGGAGATATGTATAACCATCAAACCTCTGCATTAAGAATTTTTTGTCTTCTTTTGTCATTAGTGAACTCAACTTTTAAATTTGAAGCGCATAAAAAAAGAAATTGATGCGAAAGACCCATATGTTTAATTAAATTAGAAAGAGTCTTTCAATTTTTTTGCTTGTTTTTCGCTTCAATTACTTGGGATTGAGACGGGAAAGAGTCTCAAAAAATCTAGGGCACTTACAAGAACAACATTAAATGTTTTAATCAGAACGGAAAAAAAAGTTTCTTCGAAATAAATTGGGAAATAAATGTGTTTCCTTATTAGCAGTAAACTCCTTAATTCCAGCCCAGGCGTCAAGTATAATTACAGTAATCATCGAAGATTTGTTATATTTTTGGAATTTTCTAGCATTACCCATTGAGATCCTCATTTTAAGGAAAAAGACCTTGGTGCATAAAAAATAAGAAAATAAAACTTTCAAATGATGTTAATACTATTAGTTTAATTGCATTCCGAATGAAAATGTCTATTAAATAACAATGGCATTGTGATATATTTCGTTTAGCTGTCGAAAAGTTTTAATTTTTTCTCAAATGCAAGAAATAAAATTCAAAAATAAACTTCATTCAAGAGAAAAGGTATCACTGCTAATCTGAGTTAAATAAAGTAAATTTGCACAAGAATATTTTTAGAGACATTTCAGTTATCGTTTTGTTGTTTAAGAATGAAATGGGTTCCGATTAAATATATTATTAATCGATCATATAGATATACTTTGTCACATGATAATAAATAAAAGTGCATTAATAAATTCTCTTTTTCAACAATTTTAAATTTTTCAATCCTCTCTTATTTTTTTTTTTCTGACGGAGTTTTAAAAAAAATGAAAACTGAAAATATTTGCTTTGTTTCAGTTCTGAAAAAAAGAAATATCAACAAATATTTAACATAATATTTCAATTTATGCATATGTTCTGCAACGTACTTGAAGAAGTAATATTTATTTACATTAAAACATTGGAAAAGGGAAATAATTTTAAAATGTGGATTTAATCCTTTTTAATAGAATGTTAATTTTCTGCCTTTTGGAAATAGATAAAAAAACAAGTCTATATTATTTAAAGCATAATAATAAATCACATAAATTTTTGTATGGAAGTGACATATAAATCGAACCAACAACATGAGTTTTTGTCATTAAGAATATTTAGCTATATTTCACCAATTTTGAAATCAAATGAGTTGACATATTTTGTATGAAACGAATAATAGATTAAAATATTTCGTCTCTAATATTACAATTTCTTTAATAATTCGGAATTAAAATTAATCTTACATTGATGATTTTTATAAAATTCGACGAAACCATAATCACAACTATTTCTTTCGCGCGCGCGCGCGCGCGCGCGGGGGGGAGGGGAACAAACAAAAAACCAAGAAAAATAAAAAAAAGAGGAATATGATTTATTTTTTTTTTAAGTGTTTG
>BGPR01008718.1:37439-61847 GCA_013235015.1 Araneus ventricosus | reverse complement strand
GGAAGTTTTTTATTGAAATTCATTACGTCTTCAAAGAATGGTGGAAATAATTTTTCATCGCTTAAATTAGCACCAGGCAATTAAACTTCTATTAGTTCATGAATTGTGAAGCATTTCCTGGTCATGATGTTTATATCACAGTTCACGAGCTAGAAAGGAGGAAATTTTACATTTTTTGAACGGAGGGGAAATGATGTGTAACCGAAGGTTTGCGTCGTCTAAACTAAGTGCTTTATCATTACAATGAATGCGAACGAATCGGGACTGTGATGAAACGACGAGTAAATGAGAAACGTATTAACGGTGCTTTACTCTATTTAAGCTAAATTATAACGCATTAATGAATAAAATACTTTTTAGAGAAGATTGTCATGCAGTAGGTGAAAAGATACACTCAAGATAGTATCTAAAAAGTGAATCCATAAAATCTAATAGAAAAACGGGGTTTTAAAGCTGATTTTTCTTTCAATGAAAAAAGCAAGTCAAATCAGTGAAAGTTTCACAGTTTCATTTCAAATAACAAGTGAAAAGCAATGGAGTAAAGAATTGGCAAAGTAACGAAATTACAACAACAAAAGAAAGTAATATTATAATTTAAATTTAAGAATAAATTATTTAAAATTTGAAACAAATTATCAGTGCAATAAGATTGGCACCGTTAAAAAATTATCTGTTCTTAAGTGAGTATACAAAAATTGGGATCTTTTTATATCTTTCTAAACAGAAGAAAAAACACGTCATTTAAAAATTTGTTGTAGGTATGAAATTGACTTGATTTTCAATCTACAACAAATTAAGTTCTTTTGAAAAATTAAAGAGAAATTGCGAGATAACAAAATTTGTATCATTGGAAGAGATATAATCAATTAGATTTATGTTAAGAATATTTTCCAAGTTTTTTATGATTTCTCATAGAATTTCTGTGTTTCAGCTCAACCATTTCTTAAGAATATTTTCAGTCTAAAGACAATTCCGAGACACTAGATGTTTGCTTGCACCGAACAACAGACTATTTCAGAATATGAATGACCGAACCATCTATGCACCAGTCGCCTAAAAAATCGTTCAAAGACCTCTATGATAATTTTCTGCTTCTTCAATAAAATTAAAATGCAACGAGTCAGTGCAGATATTTTCGTTGGTGTTCGCAATGACTAGTAATCCGTATGCTGCGTTGAGATTTTCATATATAAATAAATAAATTACCGATTTAATTCCATTCCGATTTAACTCTTTTCTGTTTCCAAAAGAAAGTAAAAGAAGATCAACTATTGTTCATACTCAGATTCCGAAACCTTCATCGCTTTGTCGCATGCGTCAGGCGGAGATGATTTCTCCAAAATAGGGGTGAACGAAAAATGGAGGAGATGTTTACATTTTACTTAGCCCTTACTTACAATTTGACTGGCCCGTTTTGTAGGATGTGTGATTGGAGTAAATAATTCCTAAAATTCTGACTCTCGGTCAGAAAATTTATTAACAATGTATAAAATCTTATTTCTATCACTCCCGAAAGGATTACTGTAACTGGAACAAGTCATTTGAACAATTAAAACATAAGTTTCGAATTAAAATAAAACAGTACAATTAAAAACGAAGCTAACTAAAAAAAAAACGTGCTTGACCGGACGAAGGAGCCGTCCTAACAAACAACTCCAGGAAAGCGCTCATCTTACTGCCTGTCACCCCTTTCCGTAGTAAAATCGTCCAGAAGAGCTAGTCCCGGCTTTTCTAAACGAACAGTAGAACCCTGGAATCCAAACCTCAGGAATCCGGAATTTCGTATAATTCGAACATCTTTTTTTTCAATTTTCTGAAAAATGTTTACTGAAAAATGTAGGAAAATAATAATTACGAATCAGAAACAAAGCTATTGTTTATTCTTAACGTAAAATAAGTATTCGAAATGGTCTTTAAGAATGAATACAAGACAATAATTAGTAGAAACAAACTCGGATATCTTCTTTTCACCCTGAACTTGTTTGTCACGTGCGAATCGCCGCGTACTTTTTCGTACGCTTTCACAGAGCACACGAAGTCAATACTCTATTGCATTTAGTATATCAAGAGTATTTTACCGAATTTTCTGGATAATCCGAACATAGGTCACCCCCAATTAGTTTGAATTCCTGGAGTTCTCAGGAGTTATCCCGGAGTTCTCTTCCTATAGTGTAAAAAATAGAATTTTGTCGCAAACAACATTCCATATAGTCACTATGAAAGTTCAAATATCATATATTAAAAATTCTGTTTGGCTCAAATCCACTAACGGTAGCTCTTCATATCGCCAACGGACGCCAAGTCGCCAACACTGAAAAGCAAGATGGCTGTTAAGATGAAGCAGTCGAGTTTCTTGCATACTTGCACAATATACAGGGTGGTCATAAATTATTGGACCTATTTCAAAAATTAATAAAAAAGAAACTAATAATGTTACAATTGCGTTTTTCTTTTAAATGAGAGAGCAAATAGAAAAAGTTTCGTTCTAAATTTGCTACAACGGCTACGGATCAGCAGAAGCCGATGCGCTTTTTCTAGTTTCCGTTTTTAGTTTTTTTTAAATATAATCGAAACTATTCAGTTTTCGAATTGCAATTGATTTAAAGAATTAAAGAGCCTGAAATTCTCTACAAATGCGTGCTTTTATTATTTTTTTTTTAGCTTTAATAGTGTCGTACATAATGGCTGTCAAAAATGGGAGATGTCCAATAATCATATAGGTTACGCGCCGTAACGCTGTTTTACCTATATGAAAAAAGACTTTTTAAAATGACCTTTTATTTAATAAAAAACCGTAGTTGTAACATTATTAGTTTTTTAAATTAATTTTTGAGATGAGTCAAATAATTTATTTTGTTATAAAATGATATCGTAGAGACCTAGGAAAAATGTTATAAACAGGTTCTCGTTGTAGATACAGGCTTTAACACATCCAAAACGAACAAGTTGCCAGTCGATGTGCTAAATGTAAATGAATAGGCTCGACAGTGCCTGGCAGCAGAGAAGCGACAAGCATCAGTAAAAATTCCAATTCCTCTGTTATCTCACACAAGAATCAGTCATTCTGATTCCAGGTACAGGGAGAGAGACTCGTAACTCGGTTGTTAGTTAGGTAAGCACACGGGCTCTTAAATCTGTCACACTTTTCCAAATTATGGATTTCTCCGACTTTTATTTCATTTGTTAAAACAGATTCAGAATATTTTGGAATTTTATTTTCTAGTTGCTTTCAACAGCAGTTCTAAATGTTTATTCAACTATTATTTTTTAACAGCAGTAAGTGCTTAGAAGTTTCAAATGTATTTAGTTTAAAGTTATACGCATTTACTGCTGTTTCTAATCTTTAAATAGTTTTTCTTCTGTTTCCTGAAAATTGCACAATCGATTCAAAAATCAAACTGATGCGACGCATCACGGACGCCCGGAAATTCCCGGAACGAATTTTCCCTTGACCAAAGTGTGGTGCCGGACGTCGTTTGTTTATTTCATCCAATCTGGCTGGTCATTTAAAAGCAAAATAAAAAAACATTCCTCACTTTGCAAGCAATACATTATTTTTATCACGTGCTGCTCAAAGCGTGCCTCTCTTTTAAAACTGCTCGAGTTCTTTCTCGGATAACATTCAAAATTTTCCCCTTCGCAGTTAAACATGGCTGCGTAAGTAACAGTTAATTGATCTAGTTTTATGTTGGCCTCAAAATTTGTTAGAATTATCCACCTGCAGCGAGATATTTGATAATATGGCCCAATTAAAAAACATCGACTTCAAACCTGGTGTGCTTGATATAAATAAACAATTTTGTGAATTAAAAATCGACACGACAGGAGTTGAGCTCATTTCCAAGTTATTAAACGACGTTAATCAATACATTATTGCATCGATAGATGCTCAGTTCAAACAGGCATTGATAGTCGACAGACAAAAATTTTTAGAATTTGCTCAAGTGAGTACAAATAATTTTCCTGCACAACTGGCGAAAAATGGCTTATGTGAAGCAGGCAAGCAGGTTGCTCTTCTACAAAGCGGGTGCATGGCCAATGGCCAAACTACTACAAGTATTTAATGTTCACTTCACAAATCTACTGCATACTGCTCGTAAAATGGCAATGGAAAACGGCATCAGTTTTCTCTTAAAATATGTTTTTCCTAACTTGCCAACATAAATTAAAATTGCAGCTTTATTAGGATACAAACTTCTGGCTATATGCCAAAAAATTATTACAATGTTATATAAAAAAATTCAAGAAGGGGAACATTTAAATCTGAATTCTCTGGAAACAGTATTTAGGTATTATATTGGAGATAAACTCATGAATATTTTCAACGAAAAGGCCAGGTTTTGGGTGAGGCAGTCACCCAAACCTTTAACATTCAGACCTAGAATACAAAGTCTTTATAAACCAGACAGCAGATCTGATGACAAACTGAAAAATAATTTCATGTTGGGTGTCACTAAAATTTCCAGGGAGATCAATCCAGATGGAACTACACAGATCGAGACCAAAAGGCTATTTAGTACACTTATTAACTGAAGTGGCAATATACATAGGAAGAATAACTGGCGATGAATGTAAGAATAAACAAAATCCCGAGATGGGAAACGCTATTCTTAACGCTTCCGAAGACATCGCTAAGTACATAGAAGGACTCATTTTGTACGAAAGATAGCCAGAGAAACCAATTAAGCAAAACGCCAAAACTGTTCCAGCCAAGAAAACAAAGCAGCCATCCACCTGTTAAAAGCATCAGACACCACCTGTTAAAAAATCCAGTTCCAAAAATTCCGCAGAAAAAAAGAAGCCTCCCTCATCGCACAACAAAAATATAATTCAAGCTCCTGCACCAAAGAAATCAGTTTTTGCCCCGCTGTTGAATCCAACTATACACGGACAATTTGACAATGCAGTGGTTGTTCTGGATAAAGAAGCCTCAAATAGTTCCGGCAGAACGCTGGAAGATGTGTGCGAGGCTCTGGTGAAGGTCGCTCTCTCCCGTGCAGAAAATTCTGGAAAACTAGGCCAAGAACAAGTGGTCGAAGCAGTCTGTCAAGTATTCCCTAAACAACTCGCTGACCACTCAATTGCGTCAGGATCGAATAGAAATGAAAGCTAAATAAAATAGTGATACAACGGAATAGAGCTCATAAAATTTTTGCAGATTTCTTAAAGGAAATTCATGAATGAATAAATTGGAATAAAGCTTGTAAAACAAAACGTAAGATTCATTAGTAAACTGTAATACATCATTTATGTCATTTATTTCTTCCTATATATGATTCTTTCGAAATATTGCAATAGGAATAATAACCATTGCTTTGTGGTTTTAGATGACAGTAAGAGGATATCTATAACAAGTATATATTCTGAACGCGTAAATTAAAGCAGGTTAACCTGTAGTTTACGGTGCCCACGTACTTCGTTCCTCTTAGGATCGCCAAATCTTTGCCGCCAAGAACGGCGATGAGGAACGTTTGTACTGTTTGCGTCTGGATGTTTTTAACGAGTGACAAGCGCGCATGCGCACAAATTGATCCTTTCATCGGTGTTTTGCTTATCAGGCTGTATTGCGCCACGTTTCGATTCAACTGTTTTGTTCAAATCTCCGATGCAATTGGTCGATAAATTCGAATTTGAATAAAACTTCGTTTGGAATTCTTCGGATGGAATATCGGTTCAGTACCGTGTATGTTATTCTGTGTGTTTCGTTTCTCAATGAATAAGCGAAGCTACGATTATTCCGCTATGCTGAAAGCGAAGCCGCTGATGTTTTTTTAAGTTAAAAATATTGCCCGGTACATGCTTGAAATGCCACAGGCATTGAGTGCTCAATCTCTCGTTTTCAGGTGACGCATGCGCAAGAGAGCAATGAAAAGCGTACTGCACATCCAAAACAGTATTTGGCGATGGCTAATGGAATGGCGCCAAGAAGAATTGGCGAGAAGCCCGCCGGCACCGTAAACTCCAGGTTTACCTTAAAGCATCCAGAAAATTATATCTGCTAAAATTTAGCTTACACTTCAAATCATGGTAATGTCGCTAAACTCGAATTTTTACAAAGGAAAACTATTCAGATTTGGTATTAAATTTAACACGGATAAGACTTAGCGGTTGGTGAAAGTTTGCAAACTTGGCGTCTAAGTCGAACCCAAATTTATATTTTTCTTGGCTTACTTTAATTCATGTATGCATAATCGTTCTTGTTTGTTTTGGTAAAATTGTAGTTTACGGTGCGATTTTGTTTTTCGCTAACTTTTCGTCGCCAAGAGATGGACGACTCTTTCCCGGCATACATCGAGAGTCATCTCTTGGCGACAAAAAAAAAAGGGGGGCGGAAAGCATGAACTTAACGTAACCTACAGTTTTATCTTTGTTTTCTATAGATATGAAGGTCAATCGTTGACACCTGTCATTATGTTTATGTTAGTCCATATTAAAAGAACCGATCTGAACATAAATAATTTGATTCTTGGAAAGAATTTTGATTATGCTGTAAGAGAATAATAATTACGATTATAAAACATCTTGCATGCCTAATTTCTTCACCCACATATATTATATTAATCATATTTATCAAAATATATTTGGCACACTAAACTTTTAAACAAAATGTTCCACTCTTCATCTAATCGAGTTTATGAAAGCTTGACTATGACTGTTTTAGACCATTTCAATGCCCGCCTCAAGGAAGCGGTGGCCGTTGATTGGCCTAAGATGATGAAAACTACATGACTCGAACCTACAATCGAGCCTATCTTTTGATAGTTGATTTTGCCAGGTTTTTTACCCGGTTATTGGATTTAAAATAAATAACCGGTTATAACCAGGACAAAAAAAAAATAACCGAAACCAGTTGGCACAATCTGAGTTGTGAAGGGTCCACCAAATTTTTTGAGCTACAAATGTAACCGGTCTGCTAAGAAGCCCTCTAAATGGATTGGATCGGGACGGATTGAGTCGAAGGTGAATGTCCAGCCTAAGGAAGTGACCTTCGAAGAGGGTGATCTTAATACGCTCAGATGTTTCTTTTGGAGCATGATCTTTTGGTTTGATGCTGCATCATATTGAAATAGCGGTAATTTTCATATGATGCATTTTACATCAGAAGAACGAGATCAAAAATCCAAAATACACAACTTTTGCAAAAAATACTAAAAATTGACGTTTTTGAACTCGCACTGCACGTAAACTACTTAACCTAATTTAAAAAATGAAGTAGCAATCGACGCAGAATTTTATGCACTTTAAATGTTGTACTGGCAAAAGAATTAAGAAATGTTTCGTTAGATTTGGCGATTCTTTAAATCGGAGGGTTACCGGAAAACAGAAGCGGATCCAAGTTCTGTTAACTCAAAATAAACAAATCAGGAAACTCATCCATAAGTATGCACATCACTCGTAACATTTTCTCTAGTTGTTTGCTTGCCACATGTTCTAGGAACCTTCAACTCACTGTTAACATCGTCAGACAGACTTATGTCCAAAAGTTAAGCATAGTTCGTAAAATGGAGGAAAATTATAGTTAATACGGGTACATTGGTTCAAAATATAGTCAAGGAGAATTGAGGGACATACTCACGTGTAGTAACTCTCGTTTTACATTGAAGATTCGGTCGCTGTGATTGTTTGGGAAAAAACTAGAAAGTGATGAAGATTTAAATTATTTGGACGCACCTCCCTAGCCCTCTCCCTTCGGCAGGAATGGGACTTTGTTAACCTTTAATGACTTTACATACTGACAGTGGCGTACCTAGGGTAAGTGGCGCTCGGGTCATACTATGATTTTTTTTCTCCCCCCCCCCCCCCCACCCCCTTCATCGTAAGAGGCTTAACTTGCGTAAACGGCGTCCTGGACATGGAATTTTTCGACTCCTTATTGTCCTCCTTATTACTAAAATTTCATAGATGTGGAAAATAAAAAAATCACAGTCTAAAAGCTCCCTCCATTGGTCATTTCTTATTACTGAAATAATTATTGTATATAATTCAGATATTTAAAATATTTTGAAAAAAAATCAAGGTGATAATTTTTTTAAATATGCAAACAATAAAAATATTAATTTCATTAATCTTTAATTTTTTACATTTAAAATTTGAGAATTATTTCCTTTAGAATCAAAAGTGAAATGTTTTTACAGAGTAGGTATTTGGCCAAATCATTATTCGTTATATCACAAATCTCGATGAAAAAAAAAAAACTTCGAACTTCAACTCAATCTGAATTTCCGTTTGTTACTATTATATACACGACATTCGAACGGAAAAAGGTTCTTTTATTCCTCATTAGAGTACTTGGAAAAACGCAAACATCCGCTGGTAATATATAAACATAAATTTGCAGAATTCTTTTACATCTATTAAAACAAATCATGTTAAATAAGCAAATAATTAATGCAACAAAAACAATGTAAAATAATGAAAAGCAGTGCAACTTGGCTAATTCGAAGCTAATTTAGAAAATCTTTGTGTAAAAGCAAATACAGCATGAGAAAACGGCAATTTTAACTAAAAAAGGCAAGAAAAGATCTATTTTTAAAATTTAACACCTTTAATAAAGAATACATAATGAATAAACAGTGTGAAATTTTAATTAACAAAGTAATAATATTTATTGATAATTTTTTAATAATTTTAATAAACTTACTTAAAGCTTAAATTTAAAATAATTCAAAAAGGGAGAAATATTTAATTGCTGTTTTGATTGGATTCTAGAGTCAATAAAGAACCTCAAAAAGTTATTTATTCACGATCGATCAGCATACAAAGTAAGAACGAAAGCAATTTAAAAATAAAAGAATTTACAATTTTCATTCTTGACATTTAAGTAAGCAAAATAAATTCGAATTACAGATTATATTTAGGCATTATGCGTATAGCAAGTTTAAGGAAAGAGAGAAAATCGAATTACTTACGAATTCGGATAAAAAATGTTTGAATTAACCATGTTCCACAGTAATAATGCTTTAACTCACAGTAAAGCAGGTTTGGTATATGCAAGTCGCACTGAGCTTTATCAGCTTTCCAGCAGCTCCCGCTTTCTGGATTGAGATTTCTTCGTGTTGTCCTTAACTTTACGAGTATTTAGGATAGTGTCCATTCGATTTTCCTGTCCAACAAGAAGTTAGGGGGTTTTGTAATGTAAAAACAACTGCATTCCCCCGATCATAAATCTGTCAGTCTACTTCTACCCCTTTTTTTCACGAATGGTGCAACCCGAAGACACCATGAAATTACAGGATTTTTAAGCTGTCCTGCTCGTAAAAGCTTCCAGGGTTGGAAAAGAAATTATTTTGTGCAGTGGTATCCTTACGTGGTATATTTCAATGTTTCTGGACATAATTATCAAGATTTTGGAAGATAAATGCTGACATTTTACATAAGAGAAAGAACGCCCCCCAAAATGAGAGCTGGATATATTTTTCTAGCATTAAACACACAGACGCACAAAAAATAAATAAAGACGTTACAGAAAGATTAAAAATACATGAGATTTTTTTTAAAATCAAAAGTGAACATATTCATTATACAATGTTGGTTTTAGAAGTGGATATTTTTAGTTTTGCTAAAGAATTAAGAAATGAGACAAAATGAACGGTGCACCCTCGAATAATTGGGTAGTCAGATGAGAAAATACTAACAAAACGCTTTTTAGAAAAAAGAGTATATGTTCACTTTTGTCAGAAAGCTCCTCATATGTAGTTCTTCAAAAATATTTAACCTTTCATTTTTAAAGATGCTTTTTTATGACTATCTTTGCTTTTGAAATCTAGGGAATGAACATTTTTAATAGAGAAAAAGGAATATAAAAGGTTACCAAACTTTATTTTCAAGTAATCGTTTGTTGCTGAGGTCAGCGGCATAAGATTGTGACATTTCTTAAAATTCTTGAAACAGTTTAGCATTTGAATAATGTAATTATTATTAGCAGCAAACAACTTTACTTATTTTCAGAGGCTGAATTTTACACTCTCAGGATTGAAAATGTTTTAATGCAATCACTGAATGTTACTGCTAGTCAAGTTTCTTTCTGTATAAAAAAAAATCGTTAATATTTTATAGTAAAGTTGGAGAGAAAAGTTCATTCATCCATATAAGCTTAGCACAGAAAGGTTAAAATATGCAGCTTTTAAATACTATTCAGTTGGCTGCAATAAATGTTAGTAACCGCACAATTAAAACATATGCTCACTTGAAAGAAACTGTTTCACATTGAGTTAATATTTGTTTCCTGTTGTAAAATAAATCGCATCATTGTGGCTTGTATATCAAATTAACAAAATTTTTATATAAAATACATTTTTCTATAAATATAGGATGAAAGCTAACATACTAAATGAATGTTATTAAAAAATTGTTAGCATTTCTCAAAATTTAAATCTCTATTATAAAAAATTTAAATAATTAATTATTCCATTTCTATGTCATGGAAAAATTTTCATAAATGTTTTCTGATATTTAAAAATATAAAAATAATATGCAAAATAATCCCACACTAAACACTAAAAGTTAAACTGTCTTTTCATTTTTTGATTATTGTTACTCAATTACTCGAATTAATGTTATTTTTTTAAATTCTAATTAACTTTTTATTAACTTAATAGCTTTTATTAACTTTTCCAATAATAATTTTAATCTGAAATTAATCTAATATTGAAACTAAAATTTAACTAAAAAAGTTGGTAAAAATCCTTCAAATTGAAAGCACACGGCACACTTTCAGTCAGCAGACGCGAGAGGGCAGGTTTCGTGTGGGTTTGGGAAGGTGGGTATTTCGAGCAGCTGTGGTGCCATCTAAAAGATCTAGGTGGGATGTTAATGCGCCCCAAGCAAGGCGTTACGAACTAAAGATATAAAATTTATATTAATATATTTGTTAAATTAAAATTAATAAATTTGGAGAAAATCTTGAGTAAATATATAATTTTTTTGACGTGATAACGATCATGGTAATGGATGGACGATCATTCTTCAAGTTGCAATATGACGATCGTTTGTAAGACGCTCTGGATACTAACGGAGAAGAAAGGATCCTTCAAAATCATAATGCGGATGTAGATGCAAGGAGGATAACATCCATTCCCTCTGAAATGTAGGAAAAGATTGGTGTAGCCAATTAACTAATTTAATAAATTTAGAAGTTCCAAGGCATTTTTTTGAAAATTTGTCTAAGAAGAAAATATCAAAGACAGCAGTTTAAATTCTTATGGAGCAGTTGTATATTTACGATATATGAAAAGGAACATTATTTGTTACAAAGAGCAAGATTAGTACCTATTAAGAAAGCAAAGTACATTCAGCATTTATTAAAGGAATTAAAAATAAAACATTTCATGTGGACAGATTTAGAAATTGTTCATTAGATCAAAGGTGATCCAGCTAGATGTACAAAACAAATGTATAGAAATCCAAGACAAAAGTGAGCCAATTTGGTGTAATAATTGCCAGGCAGCGAGGATCCTGCAGATATGCTCAAGAAAGGCAAGAATGCAGAAATTCTTATAAAAGAACAACCCAGTGGAAATTACCATGATGAAGAGCACCATGTTGGTGCTCTTCATCAGACCTCTAGATCTCTGAAAAAATAAACAATAGCTGAAGAAAGAATTTGATGAAAGTTATACGAAAACCAGTTCACGCATGTTTACGTTGGGTAAATAAAAATAAAATCAATGTCCAGACAGAGAGAATCTAGCAGATGTGAATCGTGGTATATATTTTGCCCTTCAAATGAGCACCAAGACAATTCGGCTTTTTTTAACGTCATGTGGTGAAAGCAGAACGCAAGAAGCATAAAAGATGGTAAAAGCAGTGTAAACGAGAATAAATGTTTATAACAACGAGCGATGGACTTTGATGTACATTTTTTTCTTTATAAAGACTTTATTTTTTGTAATTATTGTTTCTAATTATTTCTATTTAATTGTATCACCTTATTTGTAGAAAGACAGTGTTTTGTTTTCTTTCACGATACTTAATTTTGTCGACAGCTTTTTAAAACGTAGTATATGCAGATAAAAGAATTTATTGTATTTGGCAGATAGTGAAATATATTAAGACAAGATTTTGAATATACCATCTTTTTAAGAATCTCTTATCCCTTAAAGAACCTTATTAACGAACAATTTTTATCATAACTGTATATTACAATATTTTCAAATAATAATTAACAATTAAAGACACAATTTTATGGTTATTTATGGTTTATGGTCAACAAAGAGAAATAAGTCAAAAATAGAAAATTTTATTTTTCAAAAAATAGAATCAATACTACCTTTAAAAGTGCCATTAAAATAACTTGGAAAATTTTGATACTCGGTGATTAATATAATCTTCAAGATTTTATTAATCGTTGAATTAAAAAAAAGCAAGTCCAGAAGACTTAAATTTTATGTCTTGCAAAACTTAAATATATGTATGTAATCAATTATTAACTATACGTGACTGGATAGCTTAAGATAAAGCTTTAATTTAAACAGGGATTTAACAAATAGTGATTTGGTCGAATGCCAAATATTCGGCCAAAATTCAGATAGAATATTCGACAGCTGAATACCTACTTTTAAAAAATATTTCACTTTCGATTTTAAATAAAATGTATCTTAAAATTTAAGATGCATAATAAAAAAATAATTTTTTTTACTTAAAATTTAAGTAAAAAAAATTATTTTTTTAATATTTGCACATTTAAAAAATATTAACACCATGATGTATTTTGTGCAATATTTTAAATATCCTAATTCCAAAGAAACGATATTATTTTGGACTTGCTAAACAGAAATAAACAAAAGTCATGATTGCAGAATGTGACTATGACAAACACAGAAGAAAATTCAAGTGATAAATTAAAGTTATTAGAAGTTAATTTCTATTTTGATGAAGAACTGTAATAGCTAGAATGAAATGTCCACTTGATTGGTGAAAAAAAATGCAGAAAAATTTTCAAGAATTGAAAATTTAACAAGAAAATATCTTTCAGCTTCTGGAAGCAGAGTATAAAATGAGCATTTATTTTCTGAAGTTCGTAATATATATGTATGAAACCAAATGGAACAGACTTCTTTCTGAAAATGCTAACAACTATTGTTCTTGCATTAAAATTTCAAGCTTTAATGAAATGAAAACAATAGACAATGAAAAATGATAGGTAATATTATTAAATATACTTATGTACAATACATTTTAAAATTGTGTAAATGCTAGGAGATTTTTTTGATATAAACATACTGAAATGTAATTCTGCAAAATTCTTTATTAAGTATATTTAAAATGCATGTTTAAAAAAGTGATAACATTGAATTTATTTGGCCAAATATCCGTTTAGTATTCAGCCACCCCGAATATTCATTACATCCCCAATTTTAATTGAAAATTTCATTTGGTTAGCAGAAAAGTTTTTGTATTAAGAAAGCAATTTCTAAACAGTAGTTTTATTATTCCTTAAATATTTACAGATTCCATACAGAAGTACTAGAAAAGTTGGAATATCCAGGATTCCAAAGGAATAAAATGATTGATTCTTTTTTTTATTTTTAAAAACGAATGGTCCAATACATCCAAAAATATTTTGGCATAAGCAATGTTTCATTCTTCTTTAGCTCTCTTATCTTTACATTTCTTTTTATGTTTCTTTTTCAAACAGTTTTCTTCAATATTCTGCCCTGCTTTGATAAGTTTTTCATCGTAAGATTCCAAAACCTCTGTGTTTTCGGAAAAGCTCTGCTTCGTATTTTTATGCTGAACAACAGACGTGGAAATCGATGCTTCTTCATGATGGCAAAGTGAATTTTTATGAGCAGTTTCGGGACTCAAATCAGCTACTTCCAAGTCTTTTTTACTATGCTTCTTTTTATGTTTCTTTCTAGATGTTGTATCTTTTAATTCAGAAGTCATTTTGGACTCTGGAAGACTATTTTCTGCAATATATTCTAGATTATCACACACTTCAGCTTTTTCTTTGGAATGCTTCTTCTTGTGTTTATGCGTTTTTGTTTTTATTTCCGATTCCCTTCCATCTAATTCATTTTCAAGGATAGTTTGCTCTACAGTATCATTCTTTTTATAATCTTCTATATCAACATCACAGTTGGATACTTCTTTTTTATGTTTCTTTTTCTTCTTTTTACTTTTATTAGTAAAGCAACAATCACCAGGAAAATTTGAGTTCCCATCTAAGTCAAAATTTAGGAATTCGACATCCCCAGTATTAGTGGCACTGTTTTCACATAGTACTTCAACGCCACCATTTTCACCATATTCTGTTTCTAAAGTTTCTTTTTTCTTTCTTTTCTTGGGCAGTTTATTTTGACTAATTACAGAGGAAATATTTGGATCATTTTCTGGAAAATTAAGTGTTGATTCATTACCTGAAAGATGAGATATTGTCATAGATTCAAATTTATCATCAGTTTTAACTGAGTGCTTTTTCTTTTTCACTTTATCAGTTTCCAACTGAGCACACTCCTCTTTATTTTCAGCATAATCTTGATTGAAATAATTTTCAACAATGTATTCCTTTTTCTTCTTTTTAGATGAATTGTGAGGGTCAGCTGAGGAATTTTCATCTAAAAACTGTGAATTGTCTTGCTGTTCAGAAACATTGTAGTCCATACTGTTAATACCACTATCTCTTCCATCCAAATTATCTTTTCTTTTCCGCTTTCTCTTTGATGACTTCTCAGAGAATGGTCTGGAGACATTTAGCATTTCGTCATAATCCAGCCTTTCAAACATGGCTACAAAGAAACCATTAGTCAAAGAGTCTTCAGGATGTGCTCTCAAACACAGTTTTCCAAACTCATAACTTTCAGATCCTCTAATTGGCCAATTCGGCATCACACTTACCAATTTAAAAATATGACGGAAATGATTTAAGACTTCATGGACAACATACTCATTCTCTTCTTCAGAAATTGAACAAGTAGAATATACTACTCTTTTTACAGATGGAAAAGTTAAGGCATGCTTCAACAGCAAAATTTGAAAACCGGCCAACTTCTGTAAGCGGGAAGTATTTTTAGAATCTTCAGTATCTGTCACAGTATCCATGCGATTAACCATACCAGATCCAGAACAAGATGGATCTACTAGTATACATTCAAGATCACGAAACTTTGGATCATTTGCATTTACTAAATAAAAATCAACACATTCAGTTTCACAGATTTGGACAGTAGCATGATCCAACATGTCTTTTAATACCTGGAACCGATTCTCACTTTTTTCATAGGCATAGATCTTTCTGTAATAAAAATTGTTAACTTTTAGTACAGTTAATGTTGATAAGAAAAAAATGATGCAAAATTAAATAATATATAAATTTGTTACTTAAACATCACAGATTATTTATTTATTAGAAGATCAAAATTTTTTAAACCGATAAAATGCAAAATTATTATTATCTATGCAAAAATCTATCGATCTATGCAAAAATTATTATTCTCTACAACACATAAAATAATTAATTTTAAAACACGAGTGTAGCAAAACATCAAAACCTTGAATATTCATTGTTTATCCATATTGACAAGTCTGGATATATTTTCAATGTCTGTATTAAATTAAATACAGACAATTCAATGCAAAGATGAAGTACATTTTCAAATAACAGTTTTACTGAAAACCCTATCCTTACCAAACTTCACTATACTTTCTATAATGATATTTAAATCCAAGAAATAAGCAGTGATCAAATAATTGGAAAACAGGCATATTATATCTATATGTCTCTATATCCAGTTTTAGTATTAAGAAAAATCATACCATTATTATTTTAAATTATAAATCCAAATTTTTGACAGAGTATATATTTTTCATGCTTGGTTTTCACATACTCTACTTTATTTCATAAAGCAAATTCTGTGTATAAATTCAGCAAAAATACAGAAAAATTTGTATGAATCTCACATATTTTAAATCATTTTTTAAATTAATTTTCCAACGTTTTAAATCTGAAATTTAAACAAAATGGTATTTGCAATGCTATATGCTGTTGAATTTTTATTCATTTCTTTTCAAACTTCGAAGCATATGCATTATATTAGTTTCAAATTATTTCAGTTTTATTTACTTATTAAATAAAATTGTAAACAATATACATTTCATTATTTCATATAAAATTTTTAACAAGAAAATTATATATTTTCTTTTCTATGGATCATTATTTAATATTGTTACAACCAATTTATTTTTCATTGACATTTTTTAGAATATAAATTTTAATGAGTATGCCTTTAAAATCATTATATATACACTCATAATGATCAGTAAATCAAAAATATTTCTTAATGTATATAGCTTCCTCACAGCATTAAATTTAATATTCATTAAATCTTAATTTAAATTGAAAATTTCCTAGATATTGAAATTGTATTTAAATAGGATTTCAGATCGCATTTACATATTAATACACTTGCCACTGATGATGGACGTGGTCACCTGTCAAATCTTTTATATGCATGAATGGAAACCTCACACATCAGCAAACATGTTCATCAAATATGAAAAAAATTCTTATTCCACAGAAGGGAAAGAGTTGGATACAGGCAATTAATAAGCAGTCAGTTTTAAATAAATACTTTAAAACTCTAATAAGAAACATATAATCAATAATATAAACTGCAAGAAAAATCTATGTCAGCAAAACGTTTTTGAAAAATATCCGATTAGAATTTTTCAAAAACAATACTTAGCTACACATCTTGAATATTAATAAAGGTGCATGCATGGCTGTCTGTTGGCACTCTATAGGACAAAATGAATGGCAATGCCTTATTATATTTCTCATCAGGCATCCCGACAAATTTTATATTTGTTGTTTCAGAATTATTATTATTCCCACTCAAATTTATTTATTTTTATATATGCACAAGCATAAACCACATACCCATTATTTTCCATAGCAGCAGCTATATGTATGGTTTTCATTCCTGGTGCAGCACAAGCATCTATTACTACACTTCCTGGTTTAGGATCAAGAGCATAAACTGGTATATAGCTGGACTAAAACAAGAAGTAATACAAGTTCAATTTAAAGCAGTCAGTTTCATTCTGCTGAAAAAAGAATTTAATTCTGTAATACAATTCAGTTTCATAAATAATGCAAGCAATATCAGAGAATAATGTCTGTTATTTTCTGCTTGGTGTGTTATGAGCAATATTATTTAATACAATCGAAATACATTATCTCTTACAGCAGCTAAGTAAAATAAGTAAATTTAATGAAGCACATAAACTAAGCAAGCTAAGCATTAAGATTTATGAACAGCAAAGTGTCTGTAATGAAGTATTTTTTAGAAAAATTACAAATGAAAAAAATAAACCTGAAACCACATAAAATTAAGAATTTCATAAATAGAATAACTTAGGAAGACAGATGCGATTCTAATTATAATCAACAATTTTAGTCTACTTTTTAAAAAATTTTCTTAATATAAAAATCATGGATAATAGTACAAAACTAAAATCACACACGAGTTTTTGATTTTCAAACTAAAATAAATGCTATCAATTAAAATGATAGGTAGTTTGATGAGTGATATCAGATCCTTTTCAAGACTAGGCATTTGAAGTAGGGTTCAGCAAATTGCTTGGAAATTTCCTGGTAAATTTCTTACAATATTCTTGGCACTTTTCATGCCATTAATACATGGTGGTCATAAATTATTGGATCCATTTCAAAAATTAATTTTTTAAAAACTAATAATGTTACAAGTGCAGAGGGTTTTTTTTTTCCCCTTAATGAAAGAGCAAATAAAGATTTTTTTTCAGATAGGTGGCGTACCATTACGGCTTTTAAATTTGCTACAGCGAGAGATTTCCATTCGCAATGGATACCAATCAGCAGAAACTGATGTGTGTTTTCTGGTTTCCTTTTTTCAGTTTTTCTTGAATATCTCGAAAACTATTCAGTTTTCAAATTACAATTGATTTAACAAATTAAAGAGCGTAAAATTCCCTACAAATACATCCTTTCATTTTCTTTTAGCTTTAATAATTTTGCAGATAATGGCTCTCAAAAATGGGAGATGTCCCATAATTTATCACCACCTAGACTGCTGTAACCTATCTGGGGAAAAAACTTTTTTAAATGCGGACTCATAAAAAAAAAAATTAAAAAAAAATTAAATATTTAATTTAACAAATAAATATTGTTTTTTATTAATTTTTGAAATGGGTCCCAATACTTTATGACCACCCTGTATAGAACAAAATTAATTCATAAAAGAACTTATATATGTGATTTAAGGAAGCAAATAGCATACAAGCCAACACTGGAAAGATGCCTATCTGTAGCAGAAGGTCTACAAGGGGGCACACGTGTGGAAACAGACTTGTGTCAAAATTTTGAATTATATATTTCGTCCCATTTCCATTCATATTTTAAATAATCATAATTATCTATTTGTAAGAAAAATGTCTTATCTAAACAAGTTATACAAATTATATATATATATATATATATATTATTAATATCTTAAGTTACAGTAAACAGTAGAAGTAACAAATTTGCTAGGAATGATTGATAACATCATCAAGATTTAACGTCTAAGAATATAAAAAATTAAATGCCCTAAGATTAAAAAATTTAAAAGTGATACTGGGAGGGAAAAAAAAAGTAAATGTTATCCCAGCCATAAATAAAAACTTGTTTCTGTAGAAATTTTATTCTTACCTGTAATGCTGTAGTTTGCTGAAAATTTGGATAAAATCCGTAGTAACTACAGAGAATCCGTAGCAGTTGGCATTTATGAAATAGTATTCAAAAAATTATGTATTAGCTTTCACGTCAACTTTAAATGGTTGCAGCTTCGAAGTCTGTTAGAAACTTATCCAAGATTTTAATGATCACTTTGTTCCAATATCAAACAAAAACTTTAAAATACAGCCATGAGAAGTATTGTTCCCATTTTTCTTCCCATCCAACAAGAATAGATATTTCCTTATATGTGATATTCCCTGCCAATGGTCACACTGTTATTTCAAATGTATTATTTGACTAGCTGTTACCCGTAACTTCGTGCACAAAGTATTTGAATTATAAAATTTTTTAAATTCACGAATGTAAATTTTTCGTTACATGTTGAAACGGGAAATAAAAAGTTTTGACTGTGACAATACATAATTGGACAACTAACAGGAGTGTATGCTGTTATAGTTAGGTAATTTGTTTATCTATGCTAACATACTTTTGTATACTTTGTTTTTTTGCATGGATGTAGAGGTTTTGTGTGCTGGACACACGTGAACACGCCATATATAGTTGCTCATGGTTACGGTTTTTTTTTAAATGTACCATACGGTTTTTCCAAATGTACGCCTGCCCATTTAAGTGTTTGGCCCTGAGCCTGGCAAATGCTAATTTTAAAGGGAATTGTTACCTTTTGAACTTGGATGGTAAATCCTTTGGTATTATCAGAATGAGTGGAATTAAAACACTCTTTCCTCTCACTATGCCAGTCAAAACAGTAGCTCGCACAACGTTTGGACCTAGGTGTGTAATTTGTAATCGTGTGCCAATGCACAGTCTCAGTAGATCGATCTTACATATCTATAGTACTGGCACACCGACTTTTAATCTCGGCTTGTCGGAAGGTACCCCTGACTATTCTAAGGAGTAGAAGAACTCTACAGGATATGATGTTACTTGTTATTGCCCATTAGCGTATCTACAGATGGATATTCTGTAATACCTCCCTCTATTTGTGACATTTTTTTTCATTTATCTTACCTAAACTTTCATTAGTCAGTGCTAAAATTACCAATTCAATAACCATTCTCTATTCCTTATATATTTTCCATTACTGTAAATTTCATCATTGTACTCAACGGTATCATCAGGCCCTTACAATCTGTGGAATATATCGTCCACCATGCTATATGTCATCCGCTTCTACATTCAAAAGAATACATAAAACAAAATATATCTTCGTATATTTTCCTTTAGTTATAATTAACATTAGTTTCTAAATTTTAATCTAAAAACTCTTGCAACTATGTCATATCTATCAATAGATTTCTGTCCTGACATCAATTTATCGACAATATCTTGGATAAAATCTGATAAGGAAAAGACACAAATATAAATAACTAAAATTAAATAGACTGCAAACTAAAAAAATTAAAACCAAGTTCCCAAACTCCAAATGTTTACTCATTCCTTAAGGATCACGTGACAATTGATTGAAAAATAAAGTAGTAATCTTCATCATGAATAGCTGAGTCAATGGGCCTTTCTTTGTTAATTATGTAATTGTTGTCTTTAGTCAAAAATATTGAATTTATGATAAAATCACATATCCTATATCTATTTCTCGGTTTCAAGCTACAACTCTGCCAATTTGCATCCAAATCGGTTTGGTCGTGAAAGCGTAACAGACAGACAGACACACTTTTGCATTTATTATATTATTAAGGATTATTCCTTTAAGACCATAAAACAGAATCATCAAAAAATCAAACTGACTATGTTACAGAAGTGGATTGCGATTAAAATTTTAATTTGCTGAATGCTTTTAGTTAATACAAAACAGTTATAGGGTAAAGAATTAATCTTCTGGAATCAATAGTAATTATTGGTTGAATAACCTTAAAATGTTATTAGAGGTCTAAACGATGGAATAGCAATTTGTTAAAACCATATCAATTTTGCAAACATCTTATATAAATCTCCTGAAAATATTCTCTTCAACCTTCAATTATAAAAAAAGTTCAAAACTCACCATTATTACTATTAAACTAAACTAATCAATATTGTTTATATATAGTACATACTATTCCAGCATGATACTATATTCATAACTACAAAGGAATATTATATCAAGATACAAAATCAATATAATGAAACATACCTTGTCTTGTATATAAACATGTTGTTTCTGATAAAGGGACCATGTAGTTAAATTCTCAGTGCTTGCAAAAACCAGAAGATCCTTAAAGTGGTAATCAATTAGGAAATTGCCGGTTTCCAAATTTCTGACTAAATCTAAATATCTTAAGGAGAGAGGAAAAAAACATCAGAATTCAGAATATGAAAAAAAATTAGCACAATTGCAATGATTCAAAAATAAAATTCATTTTCAAAAGAAGGGGGAAAAAAACCCTGAATTATAATATGGAACAAAAAAACTGAAATTAAGACAAATTGCAGTCATTAGATTTTCCCTGAATTGCATAAGGATTGGTGTCTGACTTAGAGTGACACATTGATAAAATACTTATTTATAAATAGATTCTGCATGAAAAGATGCCAATTTTACATGTTCATTGCCATGACTTACACCCGAGATTCGGACAGTCTATCTAATTAGATGCCCCCTTTTCCACTATCTCTTAACTACAACAGAGAAGGGGCCATCTGAATAGATAGTAGGTGTGAATCATATTTTATTCATATGGCAATTCACATGTTAAAGTTCAAACAATAAGTATTGATAATCATGGATAAATAATTATAGAACATGTTGAATCACTCAGAAAAAATAATACAATTTATAGTACACCCAAACATTTTAAAACACTCACCGTTAATATTAAATGTATAATTAAACACCATGATTTAAAGCATTCATAATATGCCAGATTTATGCATAAATTTATATTGAAGGAAAAAATTTCCAACATCAAATGTTAATTTGTTACATGCTTGTATTTCAAATATCTTGACATAATCAAATAGAAAATCTCTAACAACTGCAATATTATGAATGCCGGCTTATTTTGATTTTATTAAACTTCAATATCAAAAATGCACCGTATTACATACAATAATCATTATAAAATGGCTATATGCCATTTCTTTTTCTTTAATGAATGCATTGAATATATTAGAAAAAATTATAAATATCTGTGGAAAAAAGGAACAATTTAAATTTTAAAAAAAACCTTACTCTTTTTCTGATGTGTTTTCTCCATAATAGATTTCTCTGCATCCTACTTTCCTTAAGTTTTTCAGAACATCAGACACTGTAGTCAGGAGAGTATTAACACGAACATACCGAGGCAAAGACTGTAATCCTATTAAAAAAAAGTGTTTATTTAAAAAGAAAGGAGGGTAATTTCAAAGTAAATATCCTGTACTTAAAAATATTATAAATTCAAATGAAGAATTAAAACAAATATTAAACTAAGCTTCCTAAATGAATTTTAGCGTGAACTATACGAAGCTTTGCTTGAGGGCGTTTTTAAAATAATTTAGCGCTAAAAATGGCTAGGATTTATTATTGCACTATATTTAATTATTTGCTATTATTATTACTGCCAGTTATTACCTTTAAAATAAATGATAATTTTGCATAATTTTAATAACTGTTACTCCATTTTTATTAATAATGCATGTGTTTTATTACATAGTTTTAACTATCTTAATTGGTCTTTTCTTTGCTGATCTACATCCTACTTTCCTTAAGTTTTTCAATACATCAAACACTGTAGTCAGGAGAGTATTAACACGAACATACCGAGGCAAAGACTGTAATCCTATTAAAAAAACCGTTTATTTAAAAAGAAAGGAGGGTAATTTCAAAGTAAATATCCTGTACAGAAAAATATTATACATTCAAATGAAGAATCACAACAAATATTAAACTAAGCTTCCCAAATGAATTTTAGCAAACTTCCTTAAAATGTGAAAACATATATTTATGACCTAAAAATAAGAAATTTAATCAACTTATAAAATATCTTAAAATAATATAAGTTACTTTATAAGTGCTGAAAAATACTTGTAAAACTTACTTACTGTAATACTTACTTGTGTACCAAACTCAAATTAAATCTAAGTCACTCCTTATTTTAGCCAAATGGTTTGTACTCATATAATTTCCAAATTAGCATATGGAGCCAAAAAACAGACAATTTAGTAGAATTCACGCCTGATAATTATTAACTGCTAGGTGAACTGTGTATAAAGCTTACTTTTTCGTGTTCTTATGTAATATATCTGTAAAGCACTATTTGTTATTTAATATTTTAATAATAATTAGACTCAACATGAATGGTTGATATTTTCAATCCATACATAATTCAGTTTTGTATTTGTTGTACTCGTAATTATTAAATTCATTAATATCTTTTGGTTTATTACTAACAAAAATATACTATATAAATTTAATAATTTTTCACATTATAAGCTTTCTTTTGATTGAAGTTGACTAAAAAAATTACGAAACTACTCGTTTTCCTTTCTAAATTATATAAAGAAACATACAGATTATACAAAATGCTTTAACATTGACTGCTGAAAATGCGTTTTCAGTATTCAAATGACAATTTACTTTTAAACTGGAAAACTGTATTCTTTGCGGTTAACTCTAAAGAGGCTAACTTATATATACGCATTCAATTCCTTAAGAACATCTGTGGAAAAATTCTTGCATTACAAAGATTTCATCAGATATTAAAAAATGAAGTTTTCATTTCTTAATATCTTAAAAAGAGATCATTCTGGAAGCCCATCACCCAGAGATGGATTTCTTTTTACTATGGCTTCTTAAGAGATTAATAAACTTAAAAATTACATGAATAAATAAAATGAGAAATGTTTGCATACATATTGTCTGAAAACAAATAAAAGCTTATAAAATTTATTTATGAATTGAGTGTTTCAAATTAAAACAATTGGCATTATAATTACAAACAAGCAAGATCTTCAATAAATCAATCTTCTTTTTTAAAAATATCAATGTATTGGTAATTAGCTGCTGTAAGTTAGATCAGTTTCATGGCAGATTTCTTTGTTTTCATTTCAAAGCATATAATCATAAACCATTATAATCAATATATTTAAAATAATGTGGTAAAAAACCTTCACTGAGTCCGCCAGCCTCAACCACTTAACCGATTTCGACAATTTTTTTTTCATATGAAAGATCATAGCGTCTAGATATGTCATCAAGGGTCGCCTGCAAACTACAACCCCCCCCATTTTCGAATGAAATCTGAAAAATATATATATAATGTATGGTGGAGAAACGTTTTTTCGATTTCATTCGAAAATGGGGGGTTGTAGTGGGCAGGCGACCCTTCATTGCAAATCTAGACATCATAAGCTTCCATATAAAATAAAAACTGTCGAAATACGGTCTGGTGGTTGGGGCATTTCTACAAGGTTTACCCATATGGTAAAACCTCAGATAGTTCGCCAGCCCCAATCAATCGAGGGATTTCAAAAATTTTTTTATTTCATATCAAAGCTTATGACGTCTAAATGTGCCATCAAAGGTCGCCTACTCCCCCACCCCCTATTTTCGAACAAAATCGAAAAAACACTTTCCCACTGCACATTCTCTATGGGGAAAAACCTTTAGACAGTTCGCCAGCAACAGCCACCCGACGGATTTCAACAATTTTTATTTTATATGAAAGCTTATGACGTCTAGATATGTCACCAAGGGTCGCTTGCCCCCCCCCCCCCCG
>BGPR01008718.1:0-37339 GCA_013235015.1 Araneus ventricosus | reverse complement strand
GGGGGGGGGGGGGCGGTCGACCCTTGGTGACATATCTAGATGTCATAAGCTTTCATATAAAATACAAATTATCGAAATCCATCGAGTGGTTGGGGCTGGTGAACTGTCTGAATGTTTTACCATATTATTTTAAATATATAGATCCCAACAGTTCCAACAGAATGGCGTGTGAAAAATATTGTAAAATACCTATTGTAGGTGATGGAAACTGTTTATTTAGGGTGATATAATTCTGTACTTATGGTTCTGCAGACTTTCATGCTGAAATTCGTGAAAAAGTTATACAAAACATTACAACTAGATGAGGTTTATTGAAAGATTTGACAATTTTAAAGAATCTGTTGTCTACAAAGAATATGAAATCTACTATTGTTTTATGGTCTGTTCCACTGATCTTCATGCAGTATTTAAAACTGAAAAAAATAGTGGCTGAGAGCCTCAAAGCAGTGATGTAGCAGGGACAGTTCTGAGCAAAGTGGGTGGTGGCAGAGAACCTGACCGGAGGGCGGCGAGAGCGGCTATTGAATAATATATTCTAATGAAATGCACATACAGATAAGCTGAATACTGTGGGCAGATGTTTAAATAAATCATAAGTCATAATGTCTAAATTAAAACAAAATGCATTTTCTTTATCAAAAAATTAATAATATTTCATAAACAGAGTATATACTAGAGAATAACAGGTATAATTATAAAAATATTGAAAATGCCTGAGTAATGATCAACTGAAATGTTGACCTTGCAGTTAAATATAGAGCAATAAAAAGTGCTTAACATAAACCTTACACTTTTTTGAGTGAACAACTTATTTCATTTCAACAATATAACAACAACAAAAAAACCCATGACATAATTAAAAATCAGAAATCCTTGCAAATGCATAATTTTTTTTTTTTTAGATTCATAATTAGTTACTCTAGTTACGCTTGCATTAGTCTGGCAGAAGCCCAAATGCATCAAATACAGCAATCTAATAAGATGAATAGGGCAACTTTTTTCTCCAACTTCACAATGGTTTCTGTATTTAGTGAATTTTGATAACTGTTAAGTTAAAAAAAAATGTCATATTTCATAGCATCATTCAGGGATAATTGTGACCCTATTTCAAAAATTTAAAAAAAAAAAACACTGCAAGTGAAAGGCTGACATAATTTCAAACATTCAGGATATAAACTGAGATATACACATACATGCAAATATGTATTTTCAAACAATTTAATTAGTGAAGCAAAAAGTAAATTAAAAAAATAATAAAAATTTATTGCCTCATTTCATAGGATTGCTTAACATTTCTCTACATTTATTAAAAGTTTAGCTTGCTTTTTACGGAAGGGTTAGTTTTTGAGTTCTGAGAAATGCTGTTTATATATTTGTTAACTGTTGGAAGTTCAATAAAATCAGCAAGACATTTTGATGTATACAGTGGTTTTTCACTCACTCTTTAAATGTTAGTTGAGATACTGAAGTACGTATATTAACAAGTGTAACAGATGAAGACGTGCTGGTAGAAAGATAATAACTCATAGAATGCAAGGAATTTTGTTTAAGATATTCAATAATTTATCTGCAACATATTTATCATGGACGTAAAATCCCTCTGAAAAGGATTTTGAGAGGGATTTTCTCACCTCAGGACTTCATATTTTTTCAATGTATTTTTGTTTTATGAGCATAAATAATATTTCATATTAAACTCTGCATTTAAATTATCAATAATCAAGGATATTTTATAATATCTCTGATATAATATTACCTGTATCATTAGTTTTTGAATGATATATTGTCTATAAAACAAAATTTAAAAAAGATAATGAGTATATTTCACAGATCTGAAAAAGTAAAAAAAAAAAAAGAAGAAGAATCTGAATTCCAAAGATCCAGATCACAATCACCCTCGATTATATATGCCAGTCAACAATTGTGGCAGAACCAACAGAGAAGTGCACTGAAGTTTTGCTACATAATTTTACAACTTCTAAAACAAGCATGAATCTCGAAGAGTTTTAGTGCATTTGTGACAAAAGATTGAACCTATTAGCCAATCCTTTTCCATGTGTTGACTATGGAAGACAAAAATTGTTATTTACATATTGTATAATGTCGTATAAAAAGGCTAATCTTTAAATATTTTAAAACATTCAAATTAGTTAAGGTTTAAGTTAGTTAGGCTAGTTAAGGTTGATTAGTTTTCTGTAACACAGCAGGATAGGGCTTTTAAAACTGTGAATGGTGATGCTGAGTGATGTTGCAAAGATCTCTTAGTGTCTTCTTTAGTATTTGCAAGTAAAATCAGCTAAGAAAATTATCATGACCGCAGATATTTCAATAAAATTAACTAAATAACTATTTTCATAGAATAGAAGCTCCTTTTAATTTATCACTACTTAATTATTCATTTTTTATTGAATCCAGCGTTAAAACCATAATTTTTTTCTGATAAAAGTCAGGCCATGAAAATTTTCTTCAAATTAAAGGACATCTCAAGTCTAAAAATGTTTAAGAACCTTTGTATCAGGGAAAAAAACATTTTGCTTGCAAAACAATCTTTTTTTCCTTATTAAATTCCAATATAACGAGACTAACATTATAATACTAATGATTAAAAACAATTTTAACAAAAATAATTGATTAGAGTTAAATGAAAAGATATTTAAATTTTATTCATAATATTTACAGAATGAAGGAACACAAAGAAAAGAAATAATTTGGAGATGCAAGCAAATTTACCTTTAACATTTAAGTTGCCTTCCTTCACTGCAACTTTATAAGCTTTAAGAATAGAATCTTCATACTGTTTTACTACAGTTACAGGACGACTCTCTCCAGGTAAACCTTTCCCAAAGACTAATTCATATATTAATATTCCAGCAAGGTCTTCTCTCAAAAATGTTTCTTTCTTCAACAGCTCTGTTTCTTGAATTATTCTATCTAAGATATGTCTGTTTTTGAGAACATTAGCTGCTAGAGCATATACTTTCTTGAATACCTGTAAAAAAAGGAAACAATTCAGAATGTTTTATAGAATATCCAATTTTTTTACTTTTGACATATTTTTTAAAAATTGTTGAATCCATGAAGCACATACCTTACCTTAAGAATTAAATTGAAATATGATTATCATTCAAACATATAATTACTATCAATTCTCTGAACCCAAAATAAGTTCTGTGAAATTTATCAAATTAAATTACTTTTTTAAATCCTTAGGAATTTTCAAAAACATGCTAATTCATTTACTTAATTCAGGAAAGAAATTTTGATTTAAATATTTAAAAAAAAAAACACCTTTATTCCATAGTTACACCAGTCACACACAAACTTCTGATTTTACATATTATCTTTGGATGAAAGAGCAATGCAGGTAAAGTAGATAACCATTTTTGCATTTTTTTTTCCCCACAAAGCAGAAAAGGTAATCAAATCATCCGTTTTTAATGACAAAACCATTGTTTTGAAGCTGTAAAGTTGTTTCCTTAACATGACAATCTTATAGCAGGAAAGATAATTTTACAGAGGTTTTATTGGGAGCCAAGCCAATGAACCCTGACCTTGGTAACAAAATGAAGTTTCTAGAAAATTCATGAATTGTGGTCCTATCTCTACTGGGGATAGAAATATCAAGAAACTTCAAGAAGTCTATGCGACGTCAGATCCTGTGGGAAAAGGTATAAAAACAAGCTACTCAAGCAAAGAGTCAATTGTCTTTGGAGCTTTGACAGCAGTGCAAGCTGGTTAGTTGAGCGCTATTGAAAGTGCTGATATTTATAAGTGATCTGCCTGTGCTGTTAATTGATACAAGTGCTGTTCAGTTTTGTTACCAATCCTTAGTGCTTTGCTGGAATCTTCAGGGGTGAAAACAGCAAAGATACAAAAAAGAGGAAAATTCACAAGAGTGAGAGTAGCTACATTTTTATGTGAGTAGAGACATGCATTAAGGAAGAGATAAGTAAACACTTATTAATGAATTTATTCATCACCAAAATATAAATTATGAAAAAATATGGTCTTTCTTACCGCCATGTATGAATTTTTTCAATTACAAATACTTATTTTTAACATTATAAAATCAATGTTTTTTACTCACTTTCTTAAAATAGATACAATTAATAAATAATGTTTTATAATATCAATAATTTTTATAAAATTTATATAATAAACCTAAAATATATAAATCAAATTTTGGATTATAAAAGAAAAAGGCACAAAAGAGTCCTGCATAAACATCAGTTTTATGAATAATCAAATTAATTATGCCTTAACCTCTAAACTGCCATGAATGAGTTAATTCAAATAGTTCTTTTTATACAAGCTTATTTTTTCGTGTCATGTTTTCAAACATAGATTTAATAGTTTGGCAGCGACCACTGTTTTGTTTTGGTGCATTTAATTTTAAAAAATTTTGGCTGCAATTCATTATTTAGTTCTTCTAAAATTCTTTTTTTCACCCTTCTCTGGACTATTTTTAGCCATTCCCATCTCCATTGATTTTTAACACCTTTCTCCAAATGTTTAATATTCTCGGCACTTTCACGGGTGATAATATCAGTTCTTATCGTAGACATAATTAAAAATATTAAAGACACAAATCACAATTTTATAACTCTTTCGCATAGACAGACATAAAGCAGTCCATCCATCTGTTGTTCATTCCATTCAATTTGTTCCGACACTGGTTTTCCCCCCACCCATTCAAGTCGAAAAATCATGCCCGTCATTCAACTGTAGCTCCAAAGTGCGACATACTCACCGCGGATCTTGATGTTTCAAAGTGCGCTTGTGGTAAGGGGGGAGCGATCTTCTCTTCCTTCCCCCACTCCGAGGATTTCAGATATGCTAATTGCTACCCTCTAAGCAGGGTCCCGATCCAGTCAAGCCTTTGATGTACCGACTACCCACGCGAAGGGTCTTTAAAAAAAATTGGCCCACGAACTGTCGGATTTCCACTTATTTGGAAATCTGACTTCTACTATCCCCTATTCTAATTTTCATAAGTTTTCGACCTTGACGATTGTTTTTTCTATCCCATGTTCCAAAATTTCCATTTTGGATTTGAGATGAATGGCCCGCTTTAGCGCATTCGAACTTCGCGTTCTGGTATGCTATGCTAAGCCGAACACTGGGAAACAAAACGGCGTCATGAATATTATGTAGAAAAAATATCGTCTAAAACCTGAAAGAAAAACACGTGTGGAGAAATTTCTTAGAAATAACTCTCTAATCCAAGGCCAATAGCTTGAAACCTTGCCTCCAATCCACATGATCAATTACAATGAGACACAAGCCCTGTGTTGGAACGTCGTTTTCTTCCAGTTCACTCCCTTCCTTGTCACTCACTTTCCAACAGGGAGGCCCGGGGGAATTTGGTTTCTCATCCTCGGAAGTGAATAATAATAATAATAATAAATGGAATATGAAAATTTAAAAGAAAAAAAGGCAGAGTCAAAAAGAAATATACAAAAAAGCGGAAAATCGCGGATCCGCAGAGGATTTTCACCCCTGAATCTTCTAGAAATAATAGAAAATGCTTTATTTCTACGCTTTATTTCTAAATCTAGAAATAAATAAAGCATTATTTTTTATCCTGCTTGTTGGACTACATCCACATATACACACTGGATGATTTTTGTAACACTACGGTTTGAATGAGAAGAAATGTCAAAATACTGAAAATCTTCAACATGGAAGTTTTATGTAATATATTTATCAGAATATTCACCATGAGGAAAATAAAGCAAATCACAGCATTGCATTGATTTGTATGAAAAAGTTTTCTGTTGTCATTTCCATAAATACCACAGACGTCGTAGATGCACAGTTTCCTCATACTTTTTTTTTTCTATTTTACAGGGCTAACCTATATAAATCACATAAATTATGTAGCCTTTTCAAGAGTCACCAAATCAAACAATATTTCTCCATGACAGACAAAAAAAAAAGATGATTACATTCTGACATCAAATATTGTATACAAAGAGGAATTGTAAATATGTTCACATCGATAAATGTCTTTGTTATTTTAAACACTTCACTTAGTATTTCATTTCAACAACCCAACAAAAGACTAAACCATTGGTGGAGGTGGCAGCGGGTATAAGTAGGCAAGTTTTTCACTGGTTTACTGGTGTTGAAATAATTACAGAAGCAGTACTGAAGATACAACTGTCAGTGGCATAACTAAAGGGGGGCCGTCTGCTCCAGACGTCATTTTGAAAGGGGCGGAAAAGTCAGACATGCAGGAAAACAATTTTTTAACCAAGAAGAGCAGAGAACTAGCTCAATCATTGTGCACATAAAAACTAATGTAATTACTTTCTATTTTTCAGCCTTTGTTGGTAAATTGCCAATATGGGAACGAAAGACTGGTGTTGGAAGCGGAAATTTTCCAAACTTTCACCAGAGATTAAGGGCGTCAAATGGCAAATTATGTTACGAACATGTTTTTTACCTGGATTTTTTTTTTTTTTTAGGCTTGTGTACACTATGTACAGGAAAGCATTTTGGAAGTTTCCTCCAGGTGGTAAAAGTTACAACTATGATAGAACAAACAATTACCAATTATCTATTTCCAGTTTAATGATCAGAAGAGTGTGATACAAATTATACAAGTTGGCCGAGGTTTAACACTATAGATTTGTACTAGGAAACAGTAGTAATATCAATCAAGAAAATAGATATCTGAAATTGGATTTTTAAACAGAAAAAATAAATTACATTATGGTAATAAAATGATTTATAAACTGTTTTACAAATACTCTGGCTAAATTTTTTTTCTAGTTTAAGCTCAGATTTCAGACCCACCTAAAGCCCTGATGAATAAACTGTACCTCAGGCATATGTACAGAAACCTATAACTTTTCATGATAAGTATTTTACTATTATTAATAATAATTATGTATTATTGATTAACTCTCTAAGAGGCCAATTTTTTTTATCAAATAGCTAATTAGCTTTTAAATTGAATAAACCAAACTTTTTTTGTTTAAACAAATCTCTAAAATTTTAAATAAGTTTTAACAATGGATTTTTAAGAATATACATATATAAAGATAAATAGAAAAGGCTGGTTTCGCTACTTAGGAGGATTAAAAAAATGAAGAAAAGATTTTAAAAATTGAGAATAAAAATTTTCATTAAAATAGTAGAAAAACATAGATATGTCTATCTACTAAATTCAGTTTACGAGAAGTAAAATAAGTATTTACACACACACACACCCTTCAAGATTAATACTTTTAACAACCACTTTTTTTTATTATTTCATTCTTTATCCAATTATAATAACTAAACTTTCAACTCATAAGAAATTTTTATTACAATTCTAGGTGAATTAATTTTGTAGACATAAAAGAAAAGTGGATGTTTTTAAAAATATAACAGAAGTAAAATGAAATCAGAATCATACGTCACAAAGATAATTTTTATAAAATAAAAATATTCTTACCGATCCACGTAACCTTGAATTATTTAATACAGTTTTTAGATTTCCTTTACAAGCTTTTACATCCTTTAAAACCTTTTCTACTTCTTTGTAACTCCTCGGTAGTCGTTCATTATTGGATAAATGTGGTTTAAGTCCCAAGTGTTCCCAATCCTTAGCCATGCTGTAAATGAAGATTATGACATATATAATATTTGTCAGTGGAAGATTACAACTTTCAACAATTAAATGACATTTTGTACTTTTAACATTTATAGAATCACTAGCTGAAAACCCGGTGTTGCTCGGGATCCATATTTTTTCATATACCGGCCTCCTGTTTCCTTCAATAGGTATACTCAAATACAAAACATAAATAAATAAGGAATCTATATATAACATCGGATGCACGAAATTTAAATTCGAGACTGAAATTTTATCGGCAAAATTGACTTATTGCAAGCTTATATACCCGGCGTTGCTCAGGGTAGAAATATTTTCAAGTCTAAATAGTTATAACACTTTAAATTTGATTAAAAAGTTGCTCACTGTAATGACGTTACAGTGAAAAAGACTTTCGTTAGTTTTCTTTTGTCCTCTCCTGTGTCTCTGACCTCTGGGCCAGCAGATAAACTAACCTCTTCTTTTTATCTCTGCACTTTGAACCACTTCACACGAGTCCGACAACCCTAAAAATTCCATCTTCCCATCCCCATCATTGCTAAGAAGACAACAGAAATATTGCATATCATGTTTTTTATGGCTGCTCATTCTCTTCTTTTTGGTGCTTGCCTGACTGAAAGCACCATTCCTTTTATTTCTCCCTACGCCTCCTCCCTTCGGTAGGAACAGGACTCGGTTAACCTTTAATGACTTGCATACTGACAGTGGTGCTTGAGCCACACTATGATTTTTTTTTCCCCCCCCCCCCCTCATCATAAGAGGCTTAATTTACATAAACGGCGCTCTGGACATGGTATTTTTCAACTCCTTATTGTATTTGACTTTAAAAAGTGACTCAAACATATTAATATTTTCTCAACATTGCTATTGTCGCAGCGTGGGTAAGTGGCGCCCAAGGAATATGATTTGTTCACCCCAGTCATCATTTGCTTAGCAAGTGCAAATGGCCCTTGGGGCGTGGTATTATTTTTATGTCCCCCCCATATCATATTTTGCTTTAAAAACTGGCATAAATGCAGCAATGTTTTGTCTCCATGGCGCACCTAAAACTGGCACCTGCGACATCTATACTTCACTTATTTATGTATGAAACATTGCGCAGTAACTAAATTAACATTATTGGATGTGTGAGTGCATGTTAAAAGCTACGAAATAAAATTGGAAGTTAAGTGCATGCTATGAAATAACAGCAGAAGTAGGAAGTCTACCTTGACCAAAAAAATCAATATTTTCTTAACTTTAACAGTGGTAAAAACATGTGAATTTATGAAACAATAAATTGGTTTAATATTTGATTTTATAACATTAGAAAGCATTGTTTCAAATTGAGTTTAAAACGAATTCTTAAATGTTTATTAAAATTGGAGAAAGCATTGTGCAACAATTAATTTCGTATCATCAAAAAGTTAATTTTTTGCTCTTTAAGGTGATGTAAAATAATTTTTGCCCTTTAATATTTAAGATGTTATTGGCGAAAACATCTAAAATAACTTAATTTTACGTTATTTAATTAAATAAATAAAACCCATTTTCGAATTTTAAAATAATTTTTACACGCTAGCTCCTCTTGGTACTAATCCACTGTACTCCAAATTTGGTTGCCATAAGTACTGATGCTGGCGTGCAAGAAATAAAACAGACACACTAATACACTTTCTCTATATATATAGATAAGATAACTGCTGTGTTCATGCATCTTTGATTTGATTGTTGTTTTTTTAAAGGTACTTTCCCAGAGCATGAAGCATTGTTCTGACAATGCACAAACATGAAAAATAGCACTTTTCTGCGGGAATGATTAGCAGTTTGCCAGGACCTACGACCTGCTGTATGGGGGACAGTGTAATGAAATTGTCCAAATTTTAGCCAGAATTTATCAACTCAGTTAGATCCCTGTACCATCTTACTCCCCAGCAAGGATACAAAATTTTCCCGATGGGGAGCACAGCTTCCCTGAAGGGGCCCTGCTCCCGTCTGCTACCAACCCTGCTATTCTGTTAATGTTAATGCAATTTCAATAGGTATGGCGCTATGCCCCTAAAATGTGCCATTTTCCACCACTTCACTATTTAATTGCTGTTCTGGCACATTTGGAAAGTATTTTAGCCACTTTTACGTTAACAGAGTACAGAAATATATATATATATATATATATATTAAGTGTGTATCAATAGAAGATTATAGAACTATGTTATTTGATTTTATTCTAAATCATGTTTCAGTAGAAATAATTACTATTTTCAGGTTCTATAGTTTCTCCTGTTGGATTTTTTTAACATTTGTATTAAAGACACAATCGTTCTAAATCCGACAAATTACCACAAACTCCCAATTTCATGTTTTAAATTGCAATACTTAAGCACATTTTTGAATCATTCATGAATGCAATTTAAAGATCTTTCAAATAAATATATTTCAGCTACATTTGTGTTGCAAAATATATTATAGTCCGAAAATGTTTTTGTAATTCATATGTAATTCAATTATAATTATAAATAATTAAAATATAATAATAATTAAAAATCCCAATTCAATAATGAATGAAATGATCCCATTCACTGTCAATCCATCTTTAAAAAAAAACCTATATATTCAAAAGTCAGGGGAAAAAACAACAAGAGTAAAATAATAATTCATGCAGAACAATTTATATTTTCCCACAATAAAAAATTATGGAATACATTAAAACAAATTTTCTTCGATTTTCTATTAGAAAATCAAATTACTCTAAAATATTTACAAAGACTATTTTCAAAATACAATAACTATCTAACATTTTTCATTGTTTTTTAAGTATTTAGAAACAATTATTAAAAAACTTGATTAAATGAAAAAAGCAAGAGTTAAGCTCCTTAATTTCCAAATTATTTCCTTTTTATTTAAGAAATTGGTCTGAAATAAATTAATTAAAAGAAACAGCTATAGTTCCTCAGAAAATTTTTTACAACTTATTTTAATTTTCAAACTTATTACTCAGTTTTGATTAATATGCTTAACATGAAGGCGTTTCAGAATAAATAATCAAATAAATCTTTCTTATTTTGTTTCAACTTTACACATATTCTGGGCCTTTCTTGCAATAAAGAGAAATAACATGTATAGATTTAATATTCCTTAAATGAAATTTTCACATATAACTGAAAATGGAATGGATGACGACCTGACAAATATCATTGCTTCTAAAGTTAAGTTAAAGAAGTTTTTTGTGTTATTTACCCTGAGCAGGTTTTTTTTTTTTTTTTTTCCAACTCTTTTTTGACCAATGAAGTTTTATACCTTTATTCACTTTGTGGCATGGTACATACAAAAAATCATAATACGTTGGGATCTAAGATATATTAGAAAACTGAATCATCTTAAATAGAGAAAAATGTCAAGTTTCCTATGCATCGCAATATTTTGAATAAAATGTTAATAAATCAAGGGATCGTACGTAATAATTTAGATATAGTGAATCATATTATCTACTGTTAAAATAAACCAAAAACACAAGATTTAACAGTCAATAATACAAAATATAAGCCAAATAGAAGATTTAAAAAAAATAACTAATTCTAAAACCAGCATTTGAAACTTTCAGTTACGTACTCACTAAATGAATTTAATTATTACGATAAATATTATCATTCAAGTGAAAAAATTAAACAAATGAATACCCTGCAACTATTTGATTTTTTACAAAGTAATTACTCTTTACTTCCACGTGTTTTACATTCTGCAGATTGTTTTGATTTTCAATGTTTTTAACAACGAAAGGAAAAGCTGGTAATACTGAGCATGCGCACTTCATGACCGAAAACTTTCGCAAAAGATTCCCGTTTTGATGTGACGTGCGTAGAACATTCGCATGATGTTTAAAGATAAAAATAAATTGAAAACAATTTATAAAATGAAAACCTAATTTCTAAATCTATTAACATTTTGTGAATATTGTAATCCATGAAGCTAGACGTATCATGACAAAAGTCAAATACAGAAGAGCTTCAAACCGTCTCCTCGACAATTTTCTCAGGTGACGTGAAAGCTCAATGGAATTGGAACTTTTATAATTTCGAAATGGGAAATACGCAATTTAGAATGCAATAGATAAAAAAAATAGCCAGTTCAGCATTTTGAAAAAGCTCACAAAACTCATTTAAAATCCGCAGGCTGTATTAGAAAAAAGATGTTAGAAGTAATAGTTAGCGAGGGTGTTTCATTAAAGATGACAAGAGCTCTGACGGTTGCACAAATTCACCAAGCGAAAGATAGATGCAATCAACCAAATAACATTTTATTTTGCAGCAATCTTGTTCTGCATCGCAAGCTGCAACAAGATTGGCATGGCAAGGTACAAGCTTGAACAAGTTTGAAACAAGTTGAGGCAAACAGGTTAATCACGCGTCTGGCTTATCGCGTCAAACTATGAAAATAAGAACAACCTCGGATGCGAGCTCCGACATCACGCTTTCCTACACCTTGCGTCTTAACCACTCAGCCAGCAGCTAGACTTCGGGGAAGAAGATAGATTGCGTTAATAGATCGTGCATTTGAGATTTTTAAACTGCTTTCTTGATTTGCTAATTTTTTTAAAATTTGAGTTGAGATATGATTTGAAGTCGAGAGGCGATTTTCGCTAATAACTACGTTTTGCTAGTAGAATAAGGTCTATTCTGGTACCCCAGTTGGATTAGGAGACGTCCACTTTTCCCGTTGTTAACGTGCGGAAAAAATGACGTCCCCAACTAACTCCTATAAATGAAATTAGGGTTCAAAAGTATTACTTTTAAAATGAAAAGTTATTATTTTTCAACAACATTGACTGTTTTTTGAGTTTAATTTTGTTTATGAACGTTAAAATTTCAGCTGAAAAAAGGCGATATAGGGTTTCTGTGTACTCCGGTTGGGTTGGGAGTTGGTTGCCGTTGTTAACGTGAGGAACGCGATCCACTCCCAACCCCGAACTAGAATAGACCCTTGTTCTTTACAAAGTGCAGATTCTATAATTAGTAAAAGATCGAAAAATTTTCCAAATTTTTTTTATAATAAGACCTAGTTAGTTTTTTGTAAATTATCATTGTTATTGAATTAATAAAGAAAAGACGGTCTAAGAGATGCTAAAAAAATCGGATGCTTTTAAAACAGAGACAAAGATTATCTGTGATGTGCTCTATCTCATCTTTGTAGCAAACTTGTTTTGCATCGTGGTGTGAAGCTTGTCATAACAACTTCACAGCAAACTGTTTTTCAAGTGGGATGGTCGATTATGCTTTGTTGCTTTGCAGGAAGTTTGCTGCAAGATTGCCACATCAAGTTCGTCTTGACAACTAATATCAAGAAAAATCAAATTGCTTAAAGTGTACATGCTGTCTGCGAATTCCCTGTCTATACAACAGGGGTGACTTAGGGCAGGGACCCTGTCCTCCCCATCGTGAAAATTTGTATCCAGATACAATTTTAGTTTGACAAATCTTGGTCTGCAAATCTGCAGCTTGCAGCAAGTTTTAACTGTAGGTGCAAGCTGGAAACATTAACGCAAACAGGTTAGTCACCACGCGTCAAACTGTCCGCAAACGCCGCTTCAAGCTCATCTTAAACTAGCAAAACGGAGTACGAAGAAACCCTCGTTGAGCCCGACATACCGCTCACCTGTCATCTCACCTCTCAGCCAGAACTGATTGCAGATGACAGATAATGCGCTAACAATTCGGTCACGTTTTTTTAAACTGTTTTCTTGATTTCGTTAATTTTTTTAAATTTTGGGTTGAGAATATGATTTGGTCAAAGAGAGCGCGCGATTTTCGCATTAACATTTTCTATTAGAATAAATTATGAGTGGGGTTCAAAAGTAATTTTAAATAGGACAAATATGTTTTCAACAAACATTGACAACAACATTTTCACTAAATCATTTTTAGGTTTAATTTTGTTTATGAACGTTAAAATTTCACATTAAGAAAAAGCGATGTACCCAGGTGGCGCATATATCTAATATCATAAAATTCGAAAAGTAATATTGTACAGTATTTTTCCCAATATTGGAAACAGGGTAAAAACAGTAAGACTTTTTTAATCAGCTACAATGTTTTATAATATTGGATGTCATCATATAATAGCTGTATAATGTATACCATATTAAATAACATTGTACTATACTGAATAATATAACAATATATGAATATTTTAAAAATACATTTTTAAAGCATGGAAAAATATTAGCCACATAATGGATACCACATTTGACGTCATCCTCCGATACCGTGACTGCCGGGCGGCAGCCAGTGGTCAGTCTTAAACAACTGACTGAGAACTGGTTTTTATTTCGAGTCCTGTTGACCGATCGTTTGTTTTATCCCGCCATAGGCTGTTTTCTATACTCGAACCCAAACGGTGCACAGGGTCCATTCCTAATGTCTAGACTTCTGGGTAACACTCTTGTTGTTTTTTGAATACACTCTACTTACAGCGAGCTGACTTGGGGACATTCCGCATCAAACTGGCCACTTGCCACTGACCAACTAGACTTCACCAGAGTGCGTAAATGATGATAATAAAATTTAGTTACAGAGTTCGGATCTCTACAATTTCATGGACATTAACAATTAATATGAATAGTCTTTTTAATTAAATTATCTTTTATCGTTACAATTTCGAGTTCCAAAATGAAATTGAAGTCAAAGAGGAAACAATTTTAGCTCTTGTATCTAAGTTTGCTAATTTAATAAATTACGGCAATAAGTTTAAAGATAGTATAATAATATGTTTAAAAAGGTTGCAAAATAATTTCCTTATTTATTCCTCTTTCAATGTATTACGAGACGCCTTTAACATTTATAATTACAGTATTGATTGAAAATCAAATACAAGATTCGCAACAATAAATCATGTGCATATTTTTACGATGAGAATAACACTCGAAATTTTTTTTTCACAGAACAATAGATAATCCAGATGTGAGAGCTTTTTTATAGTTAACTTCCTTAGCTGAATCCGTCTCGCCTTTTATATACAGTAAAACAAAATGATTGTGTAAACATTATTACTCAAATGAACATTTTGTAAAATATTTTTTCGGACATATGATTAAACGTTGATAAATGAAGTGTTACAGTATCGTCATGCTGCCATCTGTCGACTGTAAGAATAACTTCACCTTAAAATACTGATAAACGTCGATAAACATAGAAATTAAAATATTGTACGCATTGTATTGTTCAGTATGATATAATATTCAACATCACAAAGAATAATTGTTCCAGTGGAGTTTTTTGAAATAAAATCTCCCATCGAGTCACTCATCCTGAGTTAAAATGAAGATTTTTATAAATAAACATTGTTTTTATATTTTTTGAGAAAATTTAGTACCTCGGAAATACTAATACATACAATACAATACTTTGTTACGGTATTCGGTGTTCCTCGGTGTTCATAATCTATACTTATAAAAGGCAATGTTTGTGTGTGTGTGTTTGTCTGCGATGTCCAGACGAATCTATCGCAATTACAGCCATGAAATGTAGCACACAGATAGTCGTAATGGTGACTGAATGCACCTCGAAGCCGAAATTTTAAATTTTAATCTAGAAATTTTTTTTATTTAATGTTTTGTGTTGTTTTGGTTGATTTTTCGCACTAATTTCTCAATAGAATGGTTTCAAATAATTGTACGACAAAAATAGATAGACCATCGGAAAGAGCACGCGATTTCCGTTCTAATGAAGGTAGTTTTGAATTTCTATCGTAAATTACTGAATTTTGAGGATTTTTTAAAAATCAGTCAGAGTTTTGCCATCTAAATGTTGGTTTTGTTTTTAAATTTGTCGCATCCGATTTTCTAATAACACTATTATTTTCAATTTTTTTCAGCTTATAACTGCAACGGTTCTGTCGGATTTAAAGCGAGAATGGTTAAAATATCTTTTTAAATTTTTTTTAAATTAATTTGTTCCTGGTAGTTGAACGATATGTTTCCTCTAGCGAAGCTTCCGCCTACGACAGCTCTCCGGAACGTTGCGGGCAATTTCATTGGCTGAAGGGCCAAGGTGACGTCATTACTGTCGTGTTCTGCGAGATGATTTCTTTACTCGATGACTTCGATTATTATTTTTAAGCGTGTCTTAACTTATTTCTTTGCCTTTCATACTTTGCTTGCGGTGTAATAAATATCACATTGTAATTTTTTAACATTGTTTTGGATTTAACGGTACTCGGTCGAGAGGAAAAAGAGGCGGACCAACTCAATAATATATATATTTCTGTTTTGATTTCGTTTTTAAAACTTTCATTTATGTAATTGTATGTGGGCTTTTTTTTATTTTGTTGAAATCCCGATCCCACGGGCAACGCCGTGCGCGTACTGCTAGTATTGTATAAAATTGTGCAAATGTTATATAATATTTCTGTGCTACTGGGTATAGTTTCCTTTAAAGTGCAAGTTTTATATTTAGTAAAAAGATATGGAGAATTTTTCAAAATTGTTTTTATACTATGACCTAGCTAGTTTTTTGCAAATTATCATTGATTTATTGAATTAATGAAAAGAAGGACGGTCTAGGAGATGCTATTAAAACTCGGATGTTTTCTAAAACAGAGACAAAGATTATCTGTAAGTGCTCTCTATCATCTTTGCAGCAAACTTGTTTTGAAATCGTGATCTGAAGATTGTCATAACAACTTCACAGCAAACTTGTTTTGCAAGTGGGTTCGTCAATTATGCTTTGTTACTTTGCAGGAAGTTTGCTGCAAAGTTTCCACGTGAAGTTTGTGCTGTGAAGTCATGCATATAAAAAAAAGGATCGTATAGTGGTATTTGAGTTAAGACTGATTACTTTATTTCCTTCCCCTTTTTTTTGACAAACTATAAAAGTTTATTAATTATAATTACATATTAGACTTAAAACTATCAGATTATTTACTTCACAATAACACCAAGGTCAACATACATATGTGTATATATATATATATATATATATATATATATATATATATATATATATTCATTTTACCAGGCCAGTTCCTTACTCAATTTGCTCAAGGCTAAATAAATGCACACAGACTAAATGAGCAATAATAATTTATATTTTATTAACATGTCTTGATTAATACTATATGGAAATTATAGTCGATCGACTTCTTTACTCACAAATCAAATGATTAAACACGTTTGATTCACCTGGACATAACAAACACAGTTACATAAAAAAAAATGTATGTTCATAATATGATACGGCTACATGTGATAACCAAAAAACTGATTCACTAGATTTTGTCCTTTTGCCTTACAGCAGCCAGAGTTCCACTTATTATTTCTTCACGCGTCTCAATAATCCCGTGATTGAACATGCCTCAGCAAGAGGTCGGCTTTCCTTTTTTTATCCTTTCAAAATTTACAAAGAAATTTAAATCTACACTCCGCTGTCTTTAAAACCTTCAGCTTCTAATGTCCATAGGTACCAAAGAGAAACAATAAAAATTCAAAATGGGTACTTAACACTGTGGCTCTGCAGCAGCCTCTGAGGTAGCACCTTCTGGCAGGGGAAATCATCTCATCGACACCTGGAATGCAACGGATCCACTATCGCAGCGTCATCTCCCGACGAAAAAAAATCATCTTCGCAGGGGACCTTCAACTCCCGATCTCTCCAAGAGTCCCGTTCACCTCCTTCGATGATGTCCAGCCCCGAAAAGAAAAAAAAATCACTCCGTCTGTCCTTCCCCTCCAACCAAAAAGCCCGCTTTCCTACGTCACAGGCAGCTACGTCACTTCCCTCTCGAACGTTCTCCAAAGTTCAGGACCAGATATTTCGTCACCTCACAGCAAAATTTCGTCATCCACTCGTATTTTCACTGCCGCGTGACTCAGCATTTTTTTTTGACCGGGCCATACTTCGAGAAGAAACGAAGATCCACTGGAGCAGGGGAAAGGGAAAAGGAACACATTTCATCTCCCCTGCTTTTTCATCTTTTGGCATAAACAAATTCTCATTTCACACACCCAGGAATTTAAGACAATTTAGTCACTATTTAAATAAAGCATAAAATGACAAAAATAGAATTATTTAAAAATAATCTTTTAAGCGGTAAGATATTTAAATGTTAGATAAAAGAACAGACTTTGAGTGTTTTGATTAAACGCATTTAGAAGGAGGAAAAATAATTGAAGTTAATAATTAAAAAATTTAGTTGTTAATTTAATTTAAATGTTGTGGGACAACGCAACATTTGTCATGACTACTAATGCTAATATTATTGGAAAGATAATTGTTTGCACTTTAAAGTGGTATAAAAATCATTTTAATGCAATAATTCTTTCGGAACTTATTCACGAAAATATGGCCGAAAACATTCAAAATTTGAAAAAATGGCTCCGAGGTGCACTTTCCCACCCTCCAAAGTATCTCTGTACCAAATTTGGTAGCTCTAGTTCAACGGTCTGTTCTGTAGACCTCCAACAGACTTTGTCTTTTATTATTAGTAGAGAAATCAAGCTGAAAAATATTATAGAACATTTTTGTTAAATCATAATAGATATACAGTAAAGCACCGTTTATACGTCTTTCAAGGGACTGACGAAAAACGACGAATAAATGAAAAGACGTATAAACGAATTGAGTTGCAATGCATACGAATGCATCGGGACTGGGATGAAACGACCTATAAATGTTATCGACGTATAAATGAAAAAAAAAGTATAAACTCCGTTTTACAGTGCATTGTTTGACCATATTGTTACAAAGCTATAAAGTCGTTTCCCTGAAATGCTAATCTTGGCGACAAACTTGGCGATAATTTTGGCGAGCTTGGCGACAAATTTGGCAACCATTTTGGCGAATTGGCGGCAAAGTTGGCGACTTTGGTGACAAAGGGAATTTTCTAGAAGGACCTCGAACTTTCAACCTATTTCTACTGGTTTCATGAACTTTCTAGAGATTACGTCACTTCCTACGTAATGAAGGCACTTCCTGTTGAAAAGTATAAAGGCAAGCTCTCAAGCCAAGAAGAGTTCAGTCGGATTTTGATCAGCAAGCAAGCTGGTGAGCTAATAAGAAACCTTTGAGCGCTGTGTTGAGATTTAATGATAATCTCTGTTGTGAATTCTTTCTAGTGCTGTTTAATACTTGTGCTACGTTTCTTTTCCTAGAATATTTGTAAAATAAAGAGCTTTATTTTTTAAGTCCTGCTTATTGGATTGCATTCACGTACACTCACAAGACGATTTTGTCACAATATCTTTCTGCATAGGTAAGAACAGAATGTCTTCTTTGCAAATTCGTTTATGGAGACGTTTGGAATTTTTTTCACTTAAATTTTGGTTTTGTAATAGAGCATTGTACATATTGTAATCTAGTAAGATTCTTTTTCATAAAAGATAGCAATTTCCTAATTATAGAAAGAGAGGAAATAAATACTCTAATTAATTTTTCAAATGTCAAAAAAGACATTAATTTTAAGAAGGTTTGACCTTATTTTGAACATATATTCCTGATTACTAAACAGTGTGGCCTACTCAAATTGGATAGAGCTATCTGTCCTGTATTTAATTACAATTACTCATTTAATACACTGTACAAGTAAATATTTCCGTTATGCTTTTTTTGAAATTTTGCTGTATAGCAAAGTTGCCTACTCAAATAATTCAAGCGTAAATTGCATAATTCTCTAAATTAATCGCATTGCATTTATTGTCTTTCATGCTCTTTTTCTTGCTGAGTTCCACGCGCTTCCAAAGACATCCCCCCCAATTAAGGATCCTTCCTCTATCACTGAGTTGATGACTAATGGGCTCAAAGTATTAGCTATTCGTCTCAATCAGATGGAACGAGATGCATTCGTAATGAGAATAATTTATTCCAACATCCTGTGAAACAAAAAAATCTTCGCATTTCGACTCGAAATGTATACAAAAGTGCTCCAAGTCATAAATATTCAACACCGTTCCTCCCAGCCCTTTCAAAAACTCCCCTCAGCTATCGTTGATTGACGGATTCCAAGCCCGTTCGTCCATTTCTATGGAACAAAATCTGTTTGTCTTGAAAAATTTCCTCAAACACACAGCGAATCGTAAATAAACTGTTTTAATCATGTTCTGTTCGCCAAGTGTATACGCAGCTTTAGGTCAGTGGCTACTCTTGCAAACAGAATGAGGAAAACCTTGTGATCGTCATTTCAACAAACTTCTAAATATTCACACTTCTCAATGAATTGCTGCTCAGAAAAGCTTCGCCACATGTATGCACACATTATTTAGTCAAGAAAGATATAACTTTTCTCGCTGAGTAGCTATTTATATGTTAAAACTTCAGAAAATTTGAGTTTTCGAAAGACGAGTTAACCCATTTCACAAACTTTCAGCTTAAAAAGGACACTTTAAACTGACAAATGGCTTTAAATATGTTCAGATTCACTATTCAAAATGATAACCCATAATAATTATTTACTTTTACCTTCATAAAATTAACAAAATAGCCTTTTTTCGAATTTTTTAAAAAATTCTAAAATTCTTGTTTTTGACACCAAAATTTCAAATATGTTTTTTTTTCACAGAAATAATAATCAGAAAAGCTTCGCCACATGTATACATCTTCACTGCAATAATTATTTAGCTAAGAAACTTACACTTTAAACCGACAAATGGCTTAAATATGTTCAGATTCACCATTCAAAATGGTAACCCATAATAATTATTTACTTTTACCTTCATAAAATTAACAAAATAGCTTTTTTTCAAATTTTTTAAAAATTTCTAAACTTCTTGCTTTTGACACCAAAATTTCAAACATGCTTTCTTTTCCCCCACAGAAATAATGATCGGAAACTTCGTTCCGTACACAAAAACGCTTGACTCTATTTTGATCATTCCGATTTGATCGTCTTAGGAAAGATTCAACAGTTTCATTTGTTCAACAGTTCTCTTTTTTGGCGATTTCGATTTATAATTGAAACTGCCCGACCCGACTCATTTTGAAAAATTTCGTTGTCTCAGATCAAATCAAACTAAATTCGCCGAATCGATTGTAAACAAAACAAAGTTGCGAGCTGTTGCCAAACAGTGATTATGAAATTCAGCCCGATTTTGCGTCCACATAAGAGTTTTATTTATAAAGATTTTTTTGCACAAAGTCTATATACTATATAAAGGAGGAAAGTATGTATGTGCGCATGTTCGTTTTTTTGGTTCTTTTTGCACGTCCACATACCACATTTCGCCCCACCGTTGAACTTACTGCGACCAAATTTGACACAGTGATGGATTAGCACATTAGGGAGCTGACGGCCTAAAAATTAATTTAAAAAACGAATTTATTTTTTTTATTTAATTAAATATTGAAAATTAAGCTGTTTTAGACGTTTTTCGCGAATAATTTCTGAAATACTTATCGTACGAAAATTGTTTTTACACCACCTTAAAGAGCAAAAAATTATCTTTTCTAATGATATCGATTTACACTGTTTTTTTCAACTTTAATAAACTTTCAGAGTTAATTTTAAACTCAATTTGTGACAATGCTTTCTATCGTTATAAAATCAAATTCAAACCAATTTATTGTTTTATCAAATCCTTTATTCCTGTGTTTTTACCACTGTTAAAGTTGTGATAAGAAAATATTGTTTTTCTTTGTCAATGAGTCCAAAATAGACTTCTTAAATCCGCTGTAATTTCGCAGCATGCGCTTAACTTCCGCTTTTAATTCGTAGCCTTCAATATGCCCTCAAATATCCAATGGCGTTAGTTTAGTCACAACGCGAAGTTTCGTTTAAATTTCGCAAATTGTTGAATAGTCCTAATGAGTGTGCAGCAGGGTAGCGAGCGGAGAGTAAGGGAAGTATAGATGCCGCAGGTGCCAGTTTAAGGAGCGCCATGGAGACAAAACATTACTACATTTATGCCAGTTTTTAAAGCAAAATATGATTAGGGGCGTAAAAATAATACCAGGCCAAGCAAATGACGACTGGGGTAAAAAAATCATATTCCCTGGGCGCCATCTTACCCGCTCTGCGCCACTGATCATGCCGACAAAACGTTAATATGTTAGTGTCACTTTTTAAAGTCAAATACAATAAGGAGTCGGAAAATACCATGTCCAGGGCGCCGTTTACACAAGTTAAGCGTCTTATGATGAAGGAGGGGAGAAGAAAAACACTCATAGTATGACCCGAGCGCTACGCCACTGTCAGTATTGTTACAAACATGGAAAGTCGCTTCCCAGCAATGTGAGTCTTATGGTTGGGAAGAGAGTTTTATAGGGGAAAGTATGAGATGACCGACAGCAGCCACATCTGGACCCCTGACCTTGGCGACAAACTTGGCGACCATCTTGAGGATCTTGGCGACGAAATATGGGATCTCAAAGGTGCTGGAATCTTCTCGATATTTCTATTAGGAGAGAAGATACGCTTGAATGTACTAGATAATTCCATGTGACGTCACGGCCTGCCAGGGGAGACTATATAAGGAGAGCGCTTGGATGACGGAGTAGTGTTGATCCATTGGGAACAGTGATGTGAAATACCCAGGTATTTATTTTTAAGGGTAAATACCCATTTTGGGTATTACCTGGGTATTTATTCTTCAATTAACTATAATCAGATAAAATACAAGCACTGCTGTGAAATATGATTTCTCTATATAATATAAATATGTATAGAATATACATTGAGCATTAGGTAAGATAAAAAAAAGAAATCTAGTTTTATGAACCTTTTAAATTATATAAAGGCTAAAAAATGAATCAGAAAAAACAAAAACGCAATACTATATCATAGATCTTTGCGTGGCTTAAATGCCAATCCTTTTTTAATACAATCAATAAAGAAATAATAATGTAATTTGTTGCTTTTTAAAAATGAGAGTTATTTTAACTAAATGAAGAAAAGAAAATAATGAATTTGGTTTAAAAAGATAAACAGCTGATAATAGAAACTAAAATGAAAGATACAATTGTTTATCATTCTTTTTCGATTAATTAGTCAAAGTACCAGACATTGCTGATGAAAAGTTAGCAGATGTTTCAGTTCTAACAGTTTTTAAAAGAGAATTATTCTGAAAGTAATATTCACTCATATTACTTTCAACAAAGTTAAGTGATCTTTGTAACAACATTTCAGCGACAAGAAATTTGACTTCTTTCGTTGCTGAAACTGTTGTATTATTTGACAACATATTAGATACATACACTCACACAAAGTTTCCTGGTTAGATGGGATTCATCTGAATCATAAACAACAATACTTAAATGTTCTTGAAACTCTAAATTTGATGTAGTTGTCATGGTTGGAATTTGATTAAAAGAAAATTCATCATCTATTTATCCCTTTCAAAACCTTTTTTAATCCAATAGTACTTTCGAAATATTTTTTATGTGTTTCTCCATTTTGCTTACATTGGCATGTTTATACTCAACATTACAGTACTTACATTGGATGCTTTTATCCTTTCTTAACATTAAAAGCTCCAAGCAGGTAACTTTTTCCTTTTTTTTTACTTTTAACGTAAAATATGTAGTAATATTAATACACGTAAAGTAAATGACTCTGTATTCACTAAATCAAAACAAGAATGTTTGACTTCCAGCACGGCAATGTGAGTAAATTATGGATTACAAAATTCACTGGTGATGTCTATCTCTATTAAGAATAAAGGAAAATGGGTTCATGTTAGGAAAAGACCGCTAGGCTTAGAGAAAAAAAAATTGTGCAAACATACTTTTAAGCGTGGGAATGTGCACCTTGTAGCCGGGTTTTTTTTTGAAATTTTAATTCATTAAAATTTAAGCGACATTTTGGCATTTTTCCTTAATAACTTCCGAAAAAATTACCCCATAAAAATAATTTTTACACCATCTGAATATTTTTAAAATTATCCTTTTACCGATATCAATTAAGTTCTCTTTCGATGTTTTCTCTAATATTAATAAATTTAAAAAAATATTTTTAAGCAGAATATTAAAACAATACTTTTCATTGTTACAATGGAATTCAAACTGTTTTCATGGTTAAACGAAATATTTAATTGAATGTTTCTCTTCCACTGCTGAAAGCTAAGATAAATATCCTATTGGATTTTACTTTCTTTTTTATTTGATCAATTTATCTGCGCAATCTGTAAGGGTAGCTCTCAAGATAGTAAGTATATTAAGAAATAATCCAGTTAACTGAACAATTATGGTTGCTATGTTTTAATTCATTTTATCGCCATGTTTTAAGCCAGCTAACATGCCGCGCTATTTCGATGTTGAAATCAAGTTTGTTAAATTCGTTGTAAATTAATTGTTGTTGTTCGTGTCGATTACGTACAATTAGATGTTACTTGACTCCATTAGGGACTTTCAAATAAACAAGGAACAGAATAAGTGCAAGGCTACATAAAGAACGCGAGTTAAATCTTTATCCCAATTTGAAGTTTCAAATTACTTTGTTAAGGGAACCATGAATATCAAATTATGTACAAGAGAGTCAGTTGAAATTATATTCCCGGCGAAAAGATGATTGCCGAAGGCGACTAGTATAGCATAAACGGTGTTAAAAATTATTACTCTATTGTAAGTGTCATAGCTTCAAACCGGAAAAACTAAATTATCCCCGATCCCGTTTAAGTTTTAAAATACTTTATTCTTAATCCTGTTAGCAATTGGTTTTTTTATAATTTAATAAAAACTTTTAAAAAATTATAAACTATGTATTATGTATATAAATTTTATATGTTTGATTTTGAATCGCCATCCGCAAATACTTAAAAAAAATATCCAGTTTTGGGGTGCTTACCTATTTTTTTTTATCTCATTTTGAATCACCTTTCGCAAATACTTTTTTTTTTGCAAAATACCCATTTTTCAAATTTTATCTGTTTAATTTTGAATTACCATTCGCAAATACCTTTTTTTGCTAAATATCCAGTTTTGGGATAGTTGTAATTTTTATGTTTCATTTTGAATCACCATTCGAAAATGCATTGTTTTTTTATTTCTGCAAAATATAAAGTTAGCAGTATTTATAAATTTTATATGTTTTATTTTGAAATACCATTCTTCACAAATACATTTTTTTGCAAAATATTCAGTGTATGGGTATTTATAAATTTAATATTTCTTTTTGAATCACCTTTCTCAAATACTTTTTTTTTGTAAAATACCCAGTTTTGGGTATTTATAAATTTTAAGTTTAATTTTGAATCGTCATTCACAAATACTTTTTTTTCCTCGCAAAATATCAAGTTTTGGGGTATTTATATAAGTTTGTATGTTTCATTGTGAATCAGCATTCGGAAAGTTTTTTTCCCGCAAAATACCCAGTTTTTGGGTATTTACCCAGGCCTTGGGTAAATACCCGGGTATATACCCAAAAAATATTTACCTACCCACTGGGTATTTACCCACCCCACATCACTGATTGGGAACGACTTTAGAGCTTCGTCCGCAGTGCGAGCTAGGAAGCTGGTGAACTGAGCGCTATTGAAAGTGCAGTTATTGTCGTTACTAGTTATTTGCTGACTGTTTGTGTTGTTAAATATCAAAGTGCTGAATTGTTAATACCTGTGAATTGTTATCTGTTTACATTGGTGATCTGTGCAAGAACTATTGTTTCCTGTACCTGTGCTACGTGTTTTCCTGCATATTTGTAAATAAACCTTCATTCTCCATTATCCTGCGTGTTGGACTGTTTACACCATACACCCACGGAAAGACTTTTGCAACAGTATGTAAAGTCATTAAAAGTTAACCGAGTCCCTTTCCTACCAAAGAGAGAGGGCCTAGGGAGAAAAAGAAGGAATGATGCTTCCGGCCAGGCACACAAACACCAAAAAGAAGAGAATGGGGGGGGGGTATAAAAAGCATCTATAATATAAAAGCCGAAAAGAAGGCCTCTAACGCTCAAGAATGTGGGCGTGGCTACGTGCCAAAAGGGATTCAAACCAGACGCAGTGTGATTGATTTCAAACCCGTAGCGCGCGCTTTCTTCGTTCGCACAGAAGGGTTTTAGGAACAGGGGAGGGGTTTCTTAGAAGTGTTATTTCGCGCTTAGTGTTGTGTATATTAAAGGCAAATACATACAACTCATTGACTCATCACGAAATCTCCTATCCATGAAGCCCAGGAACTTGAAATTTGTCATTTAGTTAGTTACCCCTTGAGTAATGGGCGCTTACTAAAAAAATGACGGGAGGCTGTCTTTTCAAACAGCCGTTGATGTTAAAGGCGTAGGACTACTTTACTCGTGTGACTCTTTTGTTTCTCAAAGTTTCTAGTAAGTTAAATTTAAGTAATTTTTTGTAACTTCTGTTGTTACCCTTTATCTCTAAAATAAGACATTAGTTATGTTTTTAACATATGTAGTTATCGAGATATAGAGGATCTACCATACCATGTTTTGTGGCGTTCTGGCGTGCGAATCAATTTCCTTCCTGAGACCCCAATGGGAGGAACGTAGTCCAAAGTTAAAAGGAATTTTAAAAGTTCTTTCCCAAAATAAAGAAACCACCCCTAGAACCTACTTAATGAAATGCTTAAACTTAACTACCTCCATCATAAATCAAGTTATTTTAGACGGAGAGCTAATTTGATATAGTAGAAATGGTTGAGTTTAGATTATGAATTTAATTACAGTTATGGAATGACAGGCGATGACAGGGGAAAATGCTTCCATCGACGCTCTCTTATCCCATTAGACTAATGCTTCCAATTCAAAGAGCTGCAATACCTGGTAAAGGTTTGCTGCGACCATTAATACAAATTAGTTTAAAAGTTGCTGATGTGGAACTGAGAGCGGAATGCTCCCCTTCGATCAGTGAATTGCCCGAGCTCTGACAGCTTCGTCGTTCTCCAGCCTGAAGTTGAACACTACAAATGCAACAGGAGATCCTCAAAAATTAAGTATACTCAACAAGGCAATAAATAATAATAATTATATATACATATACAAACAGAAACAAATGCAAAAACCAATTAAGAAATTAGTTTTTAATCAAAATAAATACTTAACTTAAAGAAGTAATATTTCAGATGAAGTAAACTTAGGAAATGGACGCAACACGATTAACAAAAATTCTAAAAAAAATATTGAATATGAGAAAAGACCTTCACAAATGCGGTGAATGCGCTAATGCAGCAGTATAACCGAAAAGTGAGAAATATTAACAAAAGAAAACAAAACTATGTCATAAATGAAAACCAAAACAACGGGAAAGGTAACAGATCGCCGACGTCCGGGACGCGTCATCAGCGAGGGAAATCCCAAACGGGCGTATATATCAATGAATTCGGTGTTTTCTAATCACGAACTCTAGCAATAATGCTAAAAAGAGTTTGTTTCCCCGGAACACCGAACAAAACCATAATTTGAAATAAGGAAACAAAGCTAAGAGATAAGAGTCCAATTGAAAAAGTAGAAATAGAAATAATAAAAATAATGAAAAGATCAGGTCCATTTGAAGTAAAACATATGAAACCCAACCTCATAACCAACAAAGCAAAACAAGAATGAAGAAAAAAATGTCAAAACTCACCCAGTAGTCCACTAGAGAAGGGACAAAAGAAACAGACGCAAACGCACGCGGCACAAACCATAGTTTAAAAGTGCTGACGTGATCACGGCTGAGGTGGTTGACAGTTAACGGTATGAGTGGAGGAGATAATTTACTAGGGAGTGGGAAGTGAAGAGTCTTACAAGCCTCTACTGTCCGTGAAATCACAGGCACATTTTACGAGTATCAGAAAGTAAACAATAGACAATTAACCAAAATGAGATCGATATATATATATATATATATATATATATATAATAGCTTATACACACGGCGTTGCTCGAAGTAAAAGTATTTTCAAGTCTAAGTACTTACTTACAACACTTTAAACTTAATTAAACAGTTTTTCCGCTGCAACATCTTTCGTTGATTTTCGTTTGCCTCTCCTGCGTCTCTGATCCCTCGACCAGCAGCTAAACTAAGCCCTTCATTTTGTCTTCGTACTTTGAACCACTTCGCACGAGTTTATAGCAATCCTTGGAATTCAATTTTTCTCTCTCCATCATTCCTACGGCGACAACGGAAATTGCTTCATATCATGCTTTTTATTGCCTTGTCCCGAAGAACCATTCTCCTCTTTTTGGTGTTTGTGTGCATGACCAGAAGCACCATTCCTTCTTTTTTTTCTCCCTAGGTTCTCTCCCTTCGATAGGAACGGGACTTGCTTAACCTTGAAACCATACTGAGAGTAAGTGGCTCTGGGTCATAATATGATTTTTCGTCATGCCCCGTCATTATTAGTGGCTTACCTTGAGAAAACGGCGCCTGGTGAGTGATATTTTTCGACTCCTTATTGTATTTGACTTTAAAAAAGGAACAAAAACACATTAACGTTCATTCAACATGGCTAGTAGTCCAGACAGGGTAAGTGGCGCCCAGGGAATATGATTTTTTTTTTTACTCCAGTCGTCATTTGCTTAGCAAGCGCAAATGGCCCCGGGGCATGGTATCATTTTTACATCCCCTAATCATATTTTGTTTTAAAAAATGGTACGAATGCAATAATGTTTTAACTCCATGGCGTCCCTAAAACTAGCGACTGTGGCATATATTCCCTCCTTGGCTCCCCCGGTCACTACGCCACTCTGCTTACTGATTAGGATTATTCAAAAATTTGTGAAATTTAAACGAAACATCGCATAGTCATTAAACTAACGTCTTGGATATTTGAGGGTATTTTAAAACCTACAAAAGAAAAAGCGGAAGTTAAGTACATGCTACGAAATAAAAAGCGGAGCTAAAAAGTCTGCAATGGAGTCAAAGTCCAAAGAAAGCAATATTTTCTTATGACTTTAACAGCGGTGAAAGCTCATGAATGAAGGGTTCGATGAAACTATAAATTGATTTGAATTTAATTAAATAACAATAGAAGGCATTGTTACAAACTGCATTTAAAATGAATGTTGAAATGTTTATTAGAGTTGGAGAAAACATAGTACGACAATTAAATTGGTTTCATTAAAATTGTTTTGCTCTTTAAGATGGTGTAAAAATAAATTTTGTATGACATATATTTCAGATGTTATCGGTGAAAACCGTCTAAAAATAACTAAAAAGGATAAGTTTGCAGGAGAGAAAGAAAACTGAGCGAAACTCACTAAAACCTGTTTAAAAGCGAAATTTTTATCAGGGGTAGAATGAGCCGTTGTTTTCTGATTAGAAAACGAACATCAATAAAATAAGTGCCTTATTTTCCTCTTAGTTCGTGATGTGAGTTAAAATGTTCGTTTTTATCGCAACGTTTATCGACCCTGCAGTCGGTTCTTGTATCTTTCTTTTGCTTACAGTAGAATTGCTCATTTTAAATAAAAAAAGCACGCATTCGACATATCAAGCTTCCCAATCATACCAAGCTGATTACAAAATGACAAGTAGAGTCAGTTTAGGTGGTGAGATGATCAGGTGAGATGTTTTTTATTTGTCCAATTCGTAAATAGGTAATTTCTAATAAATTTATATAGTTGTAAACAGATAGCAGGAAGTCCAGCTCAATGTATTCAGTGGCGTACTGAGGGTAAGTGGCGCGCGAGGCCTAATATGATTTTTTTTCCGCCTCCAGTCATCAACAGAGGCTTAGAAAAGGCTAATTTCGCCCGGAGAATAGTTTTATTTTTAGCCTTCTCTTTATATTTAAATGCAAAATCAGCGGGAGTTTTCTCCCCTACACTTTCTCGTATACTTTCCAAAAAAGACGCTGTTTTCTTTCCCCCCTTGTGGATAAAAAAATTCGAACCTACGGTAACCCAGAATCCAATGACTATCGGAAGGTTTTTCATTGTAGATTATAGTGATTGTAAAATATTTACGTAAAGAATCAAATTCAAAGTGATGCGTAGCGATGAAATGCGAACCGATTTTCCACTCTTACTGTCTCAAGGACAAAATGGCGTAATCCTTCCGCATGCACAGGCATTGCTACCAGTGCGCATGCGCATGGAGCTCGTTTCAAAAGTGAACAAGTATGCGATTATACAGACCGACAGACAGTCAGCCCGTAGACGGATTTGGCCCAAAATTTTATACGGACCTACATTCATGACGATAAAACTGTGTACCAAATTTTATCCATCTAGCTATTCAAGTTTTTGAGGTATAGTGTTCGCATGACCACGGACACACAGACGGACAGACTTCCCGTGGACGGATTTTATCCAAAATTTGATAGAAACCTACAAATTATGTTGAAAGACCACATACCGAATTTCATCCCCGTAGCTCTAATAGTTTTTCGAGTTATCGTGTTCACAGACAGACATAATTTCAATATTGTGTTTTTCGGACTCAGGGAGGTCTAAAACGTGGAAATTCGTCAACATCTCGAGTTCGAATTTTTTGACGATTACAATACTTTCTCTTTTTTTCAATACTTTTTTTTTTCGTATACGAGAAAGTAAGAACACGCTAAATTCAATTGAGCGATTTCTGGACTCCAAAAGGGAGCGAACGTAAAAATTCGCCTTTTCGATCTTTTAGTACCGAAAAACGCTCTTTAAAACACTTTCATAGCCATAGAACCTGTTTCGACTGCGTACCCACCAGAAAACGGATAACAGAATCTGAATACGCTGATCGTTTTCGGAGTGTTTTATAATTACGGCTTTGCTCACTAGGGATATTCGAAAAATCATTGGTTAAAAATCATCACGTGCCGATTTAGCGTCTTTCCTTATCTGTGTTTACACAAGTTGGGTGCCATTTTTTTATTTTAGGAAGCGCTATCAAAATGAATTGAAGTTAAGAAGATTTGCTTTACGGTGAGTTCCATTTTCAAATTCACTTTATCGTATTTCAAAATCAGTATTAAGTATTTTTTATACGATTGATATTATATTTATTTACATTCTGCAAAATCTTTGTTAAATGACCTGCCATTCTGAACATATCCATGACGTATGTTATAATTGAATGCAAATTTGAAAATTTCTGAGACATTAAAAATAATAAGAGATATCTTCATCCTGAATATATTGTTTTATGACACTATTTTTAGAAAATTATATATCATTAAAGATTATCCATTAGGAAGTGCAGGAAGAAATTTAAAATAATGAAAATTAATTTCATCCACTATCATATTAATCACACTTATTTTTAATTTATGGTGTATGTAAATTTGGTATCAGCTGTGAATGCATGTAGCAGTAATAGATAAAAGAATTTTAAAGCAAAAACTTGTGTCCCCCAATTAAAAAAAAAACTGATAGTGAAATGAAATTTATAGTGTTTATTAATTTTTCATTATTTTAGCATTTTGGACATAGTTTAATAATTAGAAAGTATCTACAGTTTCCATAAATATTTTTTTGATTTATGTGTTTATTTTATTTGGATAAAATGTGTACTCCTCATAATAACTTCCATTAATAAGTTTTTGAAGTACAACTTAGGGAGAAAAAAAAAATTGCAAAATTTAATTTGCCTGTCCACAAAATGCTTGTGTTTGTCAGACTATTCTAATTAAAATTTAGTTATTTAAATTATATCTAATACATATAATATAATTAACATTATATCTATGCACATTCTGCAAAAACTTTGTTAAATGAGGTAATTCCCCATTTTGGCTCGACTTAAAATAATGAAAATTATCTTTATCGAATACATTAATCACATTTATTTTTATTTATATCACTTATATATTATATTTTTATGTATACATTCTTAGAATGTTAATGAGAATTTCTTAATCAATCTGGATTTCTTCTTATAGATTTACTTTCCATTGAGATTATTTAAATTCTATGTTTTGTCTCCTATTGATATACAAGTTACCTAACTGATCAAGCCATTTACAAGCATAAAACTAGTTTTTATTTTTATTAATTGTGCACTGGGATGAGTGTTTTTAGTTTAATTGATCCACTATTAGAATATTTGGGGGGGAGGGGGTGCAGTAGATTATTTTGGGTACAATTAGCTTTTTCCATTTCTCTCGCATCTTCATACTTCCCGATAAGCTTCCCTCTACATGTTGAACTCAGTGCTGTAGGGTAAATATCTTAAGAAATGATATTTTTTTAAATTTTTGATTTTAGGTTATGCTATTTAATCGACACTGACATCTATAAAATGCCTTGGTATACTTGCTTCAAATGCTACAAAGTTGTTGCAGATGGATTCTCTGAAAAAATAGATGGTATGACTGAATAAACAAAATTGATTTTTTTTCATTGCAGAATAGTAATGAATTTTCTTTAGAAAGTTATACAATACATAACTTCTTTACTAAATATCATGGTTTTTCCTTAGAAATATAACTGTGTTTATGTCAACTAATTAAAAATTATCATATGTTTAGGAAAATCCATCTATTTAATATAGCTGCATATGCTTTGCAACTTATACTCAAAAAATTACACACAATTTTTTATGAATAATTTTATTTCTCTCATTCATAAAGAGTTAACTTTTGCTTTAGTTTAAAATTTTGCATGTCATTGCTTGGTTACTAACTAAAGGATCTTACAGTAACTTTTATATAACAGTTATTTTTAATTACATTTGGAAGGTTACTAATTAAGGTCATACTTCATAGTTTAATTGCTATGCCTCTGTTTTTGTCTAAGGTTTACAGACAAATTTATTAAAAGCTCTATTTATAGGGGATATTACTGTTTGTAATGGACTTATTTAAATATTTGTTTACATTTTTGTTTATATTTTTTTTTTAGAAAATTGATTGCTAATGCTTGCAGAGTTGTTCCCAGTAACTGGCCCAAGAAAGAAAAAGGTACATTTTTGTTATTCTATCTTAATTTTAAGAGATTTTATAGAATTTTAAACACACACACTTCCAGAATAATCAAAATAATTTTCAAACTCAATAATCATTGTTGCATTGAGGCTGTACTTACACGACAGCAAAACATTGCGAGCTGTTCCCCAATGTCTGCTTTCCATTTACTATAGTTGTATGCATCATACAGTTGTACCAAACAAAAGTCACAAGAAAACGTTTTCTAGAGGTCCCGTGATATACTTCAAAACAAAAAGCTAAATATTATATAAAAATTTGCAGATATGTGTGGGAAACAAATGGATGTGTGTCTCATCTTAAAAATGACAACTATCAATAGAATGGTGTGGGGAGTATGTGTCAAGACCTAATTCCATAATTTGTTCAAAAAGTTTATTCAAAACCTTTTTTTACTGTTCTGTATGTAAGAATAATTAAACCATTAGTTTGTAAAACACATTTACAGAACATTTTTAACTAAATGTTTATATGGAAACCAGTGGCGAATCCAGATTGGTTGGGAGAGAGAGCAAAAGTTTGTATCGCCGTGATTGAATGTCAAATCTGGCGGCTTATGTCCAAACACTAACTTACAGACTTTAATGTTTACCAATAATAATCTTAAATAGAATTGGCAATACTTTCGATAATTTAAGAAAAAACACAATGAAATAACAACTAGAAAAGATTTTCTAGATCTTATGTCAATGCGAGGGATGATCAAAAGAAAAAAGTTCTTCAAAGCCTGTCAAAAAAAACCAGGAAGAAATTTTTTCACTTTCAAAGGAGATTAAGAAAAGATTGTAGTGATTTTAGATAAATAAAGCACTTGGTCTAGCTCTGATAAGACCCGTATTCGATACACCCCTGATTTTGCTGTTGTCGATGGAAACAAAACAATTGTTTAAAAAAAATTGTGCTGAAGAAAATATGCAGAAAATTGAATTAATAATTTACTGGTACTGGGAGATTAAAGGTTTGAGTTAGGGCAATTGTAAGAAGAAGTAAAAAAGAAATTCACACAGAAATGCTGATCCTTCTGTCTTTATTTGATTACCATGAGATTTTTAGTAAAAATCTCTTTATGTGTTTATTTGTGATTTGAAGTCGCTTTTTGCAGAATATTAAATGAATGTAGATTACTTTATAATTTTATGTATGTGTTCTAGTAGATAACATGTGTATTTGAAGTAAAATGAAAAAATCAGTTTTAAAAAAGAATTATATTTTAAGGAAGATCTTTTTTACTATTTATGTTTTTTGTCTTTATTTAAAAAAGTTCATTTTAAAATCGATACAACATTTAGTATCTAGTTGTTGCATTTCTGTTTCCATGTAACATAGTATAATTAAAAATATAAATTACTTTAAAATTGTAACACATTTCAGTATATTCTTTCTCTTCAAATTTATTTTAAGCTTTTAATCCATGTGCAGTTCTGATTTCTAAATTGGGTACTCATTATAATGAGTTTTTATTCTGTAATTTATCATCAGTTCGATTCTTTTTCAGTAAGCATTTTTCATCTTGGTTGTTATTGTAAGAAGTGTACTACAGTGAATTTATGTAAAAATGTATTTTTATGTTGTAATAAAAGTATAAAAATACTGTGTTGCTGTTATTTGTTACTTGAGTTATTATCTATAAATTAGTATCTTATGTGCAGTATTATTTGTAATAATAAATGGAATAAAAAAAACTTATATTCATTTATAAAAGCATAAGTTTTTGATTAGAGCAATTAATTTCGTATGATTTGTTAAAGAATAAAGATTTGAAGTAATATTTTGGCAGTTTCTCTTGTTTAAATCTTTGCAAAAATATATATTATTAGGTAAGTATAATTATACTATTTTTATATTTATGCTCCAACATCTTATTCTGGTACTCATGAAAAGAGCACTAATTAGTTATTGAAGTTTTGAGCAAAGATCATTATAACCTTTACTGTTAATATAACTTAACTTGAATTGCAAAGAGTAGTTTTAATGTTTCTTAGAATTCTTATGCAGTTTTAGAAACAAAGTATTTTGTTAAAATTTCCAGTGTTATTTTACATACAAGAAATGTAATATACTGTTTCAATAGATTTTTTTAGGATGTTCATTCCATTTTTAAAAAAATAAATTTCATAAATATATATATATTCATTTTAAATAACTGGTAAAAGTGTTTTTAATAATGTATATTGTACACGTACAGTGATTTTGAGTTGGGAGAAGGCCAGGAAACTAATATAATTAAGCCTTAAATCGGGGAAATTTTTTCACAGTTTCTGTAGCCACCTCCCTTTTATTATATTTCTTAAGCTGATTCAGTCTGTCAAGACTTTACTAGTCAGTGCAAACTCAAAAGCCTTATAATTAATATTTTCTAAAAATTATAATTTGTAAAAGAATAAGTAAAATTCATGCAAATAACTGGTGTGCTTTAGATGTTCTTAAAAGATAAATGGAAAATAAAGCTGCAATATTAGACAATATGGTGAAAAATATGTATTTAGAGAAATGCAGATTTAGGTAATGCAGTTAAATAAAAAAAAACAGATATTGGTCAAGTTTAATGATTTTGTGAAAATTGCTAAATAACTGCAAATTGAATTGAAGACAAAATACAAATTCTTAAATCTACAGGATATTTAAAGAAAAAATAAAAAGAATTTTGCATATTTTATTAAATTAAATTGAAGAAAAAATGCAGTTTTTTTCTTTATCCAAAAATCTGCAGAATATTTAGAGGAAAATATAATAAGAAATTTTTTTGCAGATTACATTGAAGAAAAACTGCAGATTTTTTGTCTTCAAAAAATCTGCAGAAATCTTTAAGAAAACCTCAAAAAAAAAATTCTACAGATTTTTTTTGCTGGGTTATTAAAAAATTATTTATTATAAACTGTGCTATATAGTTTACAATTGTTTCCATTATAGAAATCTGTTGCACTGTGCAGAATAATGCAGATATTAAAGAAGCACCCCCCCCCAATTGTTTCTTACTAGTTTTTAAAATAGCAGAAGTGATGAAATTAGGGTAAAAGACCGTTTATGTTGGTTAAAAAGATTTACAAGGATAAAATAATAAGCGGCATTTTACTACCTCAAGGGGCATATTTATTCATAATGCTCTTTATAAGGTACTAAATCACTGGTCTCAATATTGCTTTAAAAAATGTTATCTTTTAAACGTCCAGAAATGTTGAATAATTAATTAATCAATATTAAAAGCATTTAAAAAAAGCGTTTTTTTTAAACGCTCTGAATAAGTTTACAAACTGATCAAAAAGGAGCGAAATCACACAATAAAAACATTTCCAGAAAAGAGCGTTTTTCTTTTCAACGCTCTAAATAAAGTTACAAATTAATCCGAAAGGATCGAAATGAGTAATGAAAACATTTCCAAAAAAGAGCGTTCTTTCATAAACGCTCCCTTTCACATTAAAAATTAATCGACAAAGAGCGAAATCATTGCTTAAAATGTTGCTCAAAAAGGAGCATTTCTTTTAACACGCTCCTTCTAATATTAAAAACTGATGGAAAAGGAGCGAAATCGTTCAATACAAAAAGGAGCGAAATTCGCTCCGAATATTTCGCTCCGCGGAAGGATTGTAAAACGCTCCGAAAGGACGATGCACTTTCAAGTACGGAAAGGAGCGAAAATTCGCTCCATCGGAGCGAATTTCGCTCGTTTGGTTTAAGCGTGAAGGGCATAAGCGTACTAATGTTTTGTCAGCATGGCGCCTTCCAAGATTGGATTCCTCTTTGATCTCTCCGCCACGCCACTGAATGTGCACAACAAAAGATACAATAAAGTAAGCAGATGTCGGGAGAGTCCCGATTTTTAACTCTTTGTCTTGGATTGGTAGCAAATCTGAATTAAATGTTCCAGATTGTCCGAGGCCACGGTGTCTTTGTGACAGTCTCGGCTTGGGACAAAAGGGTCCCAGATTCGAAACACGACTCCACCAAAGATCCGCACTGTACGTGGGCCTGGTGTCGAGTTTCAAACATCTACCACTGGTGCAGCGCGGAAGTTTGGAGAGAGGAGTACCGGTCTAGTCATCTGACCACAGTTCAAAATGAAGAGATCCGCCAAAAATAATCCTCATTTTGCTTCAAAAACAGGCCTTTGAAATATCTAAATTAATCCCAGTTATCTCATTTTTTGTTTAACTTGAGTTGTTTCATGCATGTAAGATAGAGTTTTGCAATCGATTTTACACTCACTTCCTGATGTGTTGGTTTTGAAATTTTGTGCATTTTCGATGACAATTCACTATTTTAACGTTTTTAGAACTTCATTATCAGTTAATCGATTAATTTAATTAAATTTTGATTCCGTACTCGTGGCACCACCTGGTAGTAAATTTGTGAAAAAAATTGATGTCAAGATTCCATAATGGGGAAATTCAGCATTTTTTAAAAACACTTGAAAGCAATCCGTATTTATAGAAAAAAATCATTCTAATTTCAAATATGCAAGTGAAATTTTGTATAAAAATTTCTTTATTTAAATACTGAGGGCGAAAGACGCACTGAAATAGCAGGAATGATGATGCAATCCGAAACGCACTCATTGGCCGAGTAGATTTTGACGTCACATGTGCCTTCCTTCGCTACTTTTGTACCATGTTTTGATTCAAGGCGTTTGTACTAGCTTACATTTTAGAAGTGAAGTTTTTGGTTTTTCTACTATTCAACGTTTAATTTCAGATGCATATTGGTCTTGTACAAGGTAAATCGGATAATTTGCCAAGGATTGATTCCACGATGATGGCAAAGAAACTGGACACAAAACGCTGGCTCGTCAATTATCTCATAAGGAAAGCTGTTCGTACTTTTCCTTGAATGCATTCAGTAACCGGAACAAAGCTCTATACTATACCATAATAGACTTCGCCTTAGAAAAAACGGGTAGGTTTTCAAAAGCATCAGGCAGCAATAAATTGAAGAGGGGTCCTCGGACATTCCGAGAAGACACTGCGATTTCTGTCGCACAAGAAAGAATGAA